>RQOL01000374.1:0-132066 GCA_013076295.1 Sanderia malayensis
CTACGACTGAATAACAAAATGAGAACAATAATTTAAGCATTTAAGAAAGAAAAAGTGCAAAGAGCAAATATGAAAATAAAGGAGAATGCAAATTAATAAATTGGTGGCCATAATAGGTATATAAAACATTTCAAACCTATGACCATGCACATAATGCATCAAATAGTCACGCAAGACATCATGGCCAACAAGGAAACTGCCCATGTTCAAAATTCCAGTTGAGCATCCATCAAAGAACTGTATCTTTCTGCAGTTAGTATTACTACATTTCCTGTATGGTACTAAATTGAACATATGCAAATAACATCAACATAAAATTCTAATTTGGTTATTTGAAGCTCCTGAAATAATCTTACTACTTACCAAGAACCATAAACAAATTTTTGATAGTAAAGAACTTTTTCTCAACTTGCTCCCAGAGTAATAAATCCTCAATGTGGTTGTTGCAATGTGTGCAGTTCTCTCCATCGAAATCAGGCTTTAATCTCATGGAATTATCTTCTGCAATTTCTGCTGCTGCTGACAAAAATCCATTGAAAATCGAACGCTGTGACTGAGTAACATTTGCTTCGATAGACTTTGTTGAAACTGCAACGCGGTTGTATGGATTCGGAAAGGTCTCTTTCAATGTGTCATGAAGCTCAATCATTTTCCGCAAGAAATCAGGAATATCCAGCTCATCATTGTTCACAAAATCAGTCAAAGATTTGACATGAAAACAAAAATGAGATGTCTCCTTGCACGATAAGCAAACAAACCCTCTTCTATCCACACCAACTACTCCAAACTCCTTGCCAGGTGGCCTTATACATAATAGTGATTCACTTGAAAATTGCAAATCAATTATATCTGGCAATTCCTAAAAAGCAAACAAATTTACAAGCTGTTCCATGCATAAAAAATTCATCAAACAAAAAAACAATATTTAATAGAAAAATGATAAAGCAACAAAATTTAAGATTGATTCTGTAAGAATGATATACTCTATTCCATCTAATTGTGAATTAAGCTTAAGAAGTTACTAACCTGAGAGTAAACATGCTCAAAATGAATTTCTGTAAAAGAAACGAAAATGAAAGATGAATCCATACATTTTTGATGTTCTTTCTATTTAGCAACCTTGTCAATTAACAACAAAAAGTTAAATTTAAAGAAACAAGACTGCTTAGCTAGAAAATGCAAAAAATTCCAGCTGTTCCAGGTCATACCTTACAAAAGGCAATGTATTTATAATTGTAATTACCTGGATCAGGTTGCACCTCAGTTATTCCACATTGCTGTTCCCAAGATCTAGTAATGGTTTTGCATACATTAATATGGCGACATTCCGGATACTTTTCGTTTATATGGCCAAAGAACTCTAAAAAGACAAAGAATCCTGAAATTAATTTACCAGGTAATAAATTGTTTACTTGCAGTGAAACATGTGAATATGTTCTTAAAATTCTAACCTTGATAGTCTTGCTCTATACTTGTGCTTAACCCAGTAATAAATTTACAAAATCCTTTGTTGCAATCACAGGAATACAACCAGCACAGAACATCAGCAAATTTAATGGCAGTACGCTTTAGTATACAAAACTTTCGTCTCTGTAAGAATTAAGATGGTAATTCTTAAAAGTTGGAAAAATAGCAAACAAATGTTGATGTATGTTAGTTGCAGATATCATATGCAACTAATTATAGCCCTGTCAATAGAGCAAAGGCAATGAAATTGCCATTACCAGAAGCACATTCCGATCAAGGTCAAAATCTTGGATAAGAAAGATGGTCTTCTTAGCATCAAGCACAACTAATGATCTTGCTGACAAAACTTGAAACATGTAGGAATCCACATATGTATTAGTCTTGAAAATAAAAACATAATCAATATTGATATTAATCACATATACTATCAATAGAGTAAGCCATTTCTGAAAGATTCATTATGAGCACAGTGTATAAGAACATTGTAGATACTACTGAATTTTCCTCCTGCTGTTCATTTGGATTATCAACTTCTGCTGCATCATCTTCTGTATCCATTGATTCCTCGAAATCTGTATCTAAAACTCATAATTTTTTACTTAGTTTACTTTTTTCTTATTAAACACCCATTCCAAGTCATTATTAACTCTCATTAAAATGGGCACCAAATAAACTGCATATGGGTCATACTTTCCAATTGCAAACTGATTTACCAAAAACAAAACATTTCACCACAGTAATTCTAAACAAACATGTTTAAACATATAGCTGCCAGAATGTCATTAATAGAGGTATGTATATGTAGCAAATTACCACATTCATGTTGTTGACAACTAGCAATGGGCAACTCCTCATGTAAATGCTGATCTTCATTTACTTGACTTTCTGCAATGACTCTCTTGAATGAAACAAATCTTTTAATAACAATGTTCTAATTTAAAATAGAGCCCAGACTGCAGAGTACGTCATTGGTGCCGGGTTTTTTAGATATGAATGTTTCTGCCCTGTCCCTGGATTCCTATTATACTCGTTGGAATACTGCATAAAACCTTATTAAGCCCTGGGCAGCTTATTTAATTGTTGAGGTTTCAAATAGAGAAGGAGGGGAGAGGGCTTAATAATTAGAAGTAGAGAAAAAAAGCTCAATACAATTTTTGAGTAAAATTCAGAACAATGTTTGTGCAAAATAACTGTCCAATAACTTGCTATAAAGTAAATGAGTGCACACGCAAAATAACTTTCCACAACAAAAGGTCGACGGGGGCTTTTTTCAGGGACCAAACGAAACTGAGAGTGAAGGGCGGGAGGTAAACCGATCAATTTGTTTGCTCAGTGAACCTATACCTCCACAGATACTTTTTTTCTAGTATATCTTCTCGGTCGTCGCCTCTGTGACAGCATAGGTCCTGCAAAACTGCTATAATTGGGTAACATATCCCTTGGTGACAGTATGGAGGAATGCGAGACGGAGACCTGCTCGGTAGAACCACTTTCAGGAGCCCCAGAACTAGAATCATAATTATAAGCACCAGCAGCAAGTGCGCTTGCACTGACATTCAACTCAGGTCTCCCAATGATTTTTCGAGCTCTATAGCTTGGTTCATCCCTATTCGCCATCTAAAACTATTCAATAACTTCGACTAAACTAAGATACAATGAATGATAACACGAACGATAAAAATACGTCAATAAAAGAGCCGTAGGCCGAACCCGAATGAGGCCAGGCAAAGCCTGGCCTCATTCGGGTTCTTATTAATGAAAAATTTGTTGGTTGGGAAAAGGTCAGAATTTGACTCTTTTCATTCCTGGAACGTGCAGTGGATGTCCATTTTCGAATTTGGGACGGGACAAACAGAATGAAATTATTTCGTGTTGTGGCTGCATTTTATTTTTGCTGCCGTTTTACTTGAGATTTCCAACTAAAAGCTTCTCGGGATTTAACTGGTAAGTTGCTAAGTTGTTTCTACTTGCCTCTACTAAACTCCTCTGCATACTTCTTATTTTTTTTCGATTTATTCTCATCCGGAGCTTATAGAAGTTTCTACGCAATCTAAAATTCTAAATAATTCATTCCTTTAGAAATCTTTTCTATGCTAAATGCAACACTAAAACCATAAATGATCAAGTTCTGCTTTTCTAATAACAGATCTGGATGCAACAATCTAATAAACGAATTTCAGAAACAGCTATTCCGTGACTTTACTGAAACGAAGTCATTCAAAGCACGAATTCACTTTTTGCAGATATGGATGTGAAACTCTGACTTGGCAGACTCGAAAACAGCTATTTTCATATTCCATTGAAGCGGGCCGTGCGGAGAAGCATGGAAATCCCCCGAAACGGTTTCTCCTTGCCATGCACAGAATTTATGTTCATGACTGACCATCCGAAGGCTAAACTTGCGGATTTCAATCACATCATTTTCGTTTTTGATAACATAAACTTGTACTCAAGCTGGAAACAATTTCTTCAGCTTCACAAGGATTCTGAACTGGAAACGTGCCCACCATTCAGTTGCAATTCAAAACGCCAAAGTTGTGTATGCGACCTGTGAAATATGTGAGTGAATCAATTACAAACTTTCATGATCTGCTCTATTTAAAACCCTTTTATATATATCGTGAATTTTTCACTGCTTGTTTAGATGCATCTAAATTTGGGACCCCTCTAAAATTTTCGCAATGCCCTTTTGTATTCCTTTCATAAAATTTGTGTAGTTCTAAATATGTTTTACGAGTTTGATCTGTACTTTTAATATTGTATATTCTCAAATCGAAATTTCGAATTAAATGGATCCAATTATGTTTTTTGATATACAATTCGATCATAACGATTCTCTCTGTTCGGTTGAAATCGAGACGTTTCTGGCATGCTGAGAAATGCATGAACATTTGCATCACGGCAAAAATGGACCTGGAACCTTGGAATGGAACCAGACCCCGCGGCTTACATGGCGGAAAGAATGGAAATATGAGGATCACAATCATTTCAAATAAAATGATAGGAGAAAAAATGGACCCAGAACAACCTTCGAATGGAAGTTGGGATCGGGGATTCAATGGACCATGCTGTGGGGGAATGGATGCAACTTTGAAGGTTGAATGATTTCAAGTTAAATCATCAGAGAAAACATGAACCTGGAACAACCTTGAAATGCAAACCGGAGCACGGGGATTCCATGGACCATGTAGTCGGGGAATGGTTGCAACTATGAGGACCTCAAGGATTTCAATTTAAATCATCATCGACCTGGAGCAACCTTCACAATGCTGGCAACTATGAGGTTTTCAATGATTTCAATTTAAGTCATTATGGACCTGCAACAACCTTGGAATGGAACTGGGGACTCGGGGATTTCATGCATCATATGGTTGGGGAATGGTTGCAACTATGACCACTTCAATTATTTCAAACAAAATTCTTTTTCTTTGCGTGTCCTACCACTGATCTTATCACAAATTAAGCAACTTTAATTAGAACGGATTGCTTAACGTGTCTGCCGGCCTTGATAATCTAATATTATTATTCTGCGGAGGTCACGTGATGAAACACTTGCTTGCCAAAAACAATAGACTTGACCCGAAAAAATAGGTTGAATGCAATCGGAAAGGCTTTTTTGTATGTGGGTATATGGCAATGAAATTCACACTGAGTGTTTAGATTATTAATTTAACCAGGGTAATGGATTTTGTTTTTCGATTTTCTCCCACATTATTGAATTATTCCGCTAATTATTCTGCCAATTGTGCTACCACGAAAAAACTGCGGTTTACGCTGGCGAAACTTTCAAATTCGTGTCGCGAACTCCATTTGCGAACAAAGTATTCGCTGTTCATGTGACCCGTGTCGCCTTTTGCTGTAATTTGATTTGCTCCTTCACGACTTCACGTGAACAGTCACACGTTTTTTGTTATCATGCAAATTTGCCCTCGGGTTGAACAGCAGGTACTTTTGGAGAAGACGCGTGTTTTTGTTTTGTACACAAAGGAAAACTTGGGGCCTTGCAAAGTGTTTTACGACCTCAATTTCTTTGTAAAGACTTGCTAATTGTTTGAGAGACCTCTGGAAAATTACAGGAAGCAATTGAGAACACAGGTGATAGCTTTGTTTTGTTTTTTGAGTGAGATAGTTGTAGTTTAGGTAGCAGGCGACCGCCATTGTTGCTTCGGCATGCTTGCAACACTTAGGCCTAATGTAAACAAGCCCAAAGTTTTAATAAATCAATTATGATAAGGGGTTATCAGGCGAGCCAAACTGTTGCATAGGCAGAGGCATGCACGTCAGCAACTGCAGCACACAAAGTGCGCCAACCAGATTAAGCTTTTTTTTACTTGACGGGCGGGGCAAATGAGCGAAGCGAGTGATGACCCCTATTAATAATTCTATAATGCAAATACCAAGGTTACAATATGAACTTACCTTGATTACAGAACAAAGCAAATACATGATGAATGGTAAATACAAGATGTCATAGAATGGAAAGTATCATATACTATATGCAGTAGGACCATAGAGATAAGATATATAACCTCTCTCTACGAGTAGGACACAGGATGAAACAAAATAAGACTCACACAGTGGACAAACACGTTCTTATTATTCAGAAAAAAAGAGTGAGCGAGCAAAGCAAGCTGGAGAAGTTAAAGTCTCATTTTGAGAGATACACGAAAGCGAGGTTATAAATGTAAACAAAGATGGCAGATAAAAGTTATTTAGTTAACATGGTAATTAAAGAAAGAAGCAATGACACAAAAATCATCAAAAATAGTGACCACAAACAAATCGCATAGCACAGACATGTATGGAAATTGTAATAGACCACGCAGTGCCCGCCCAGGATGGAGGAGCGCAATCAATAGATAGATAGATAGATATATAGATAGATAGATATAGATGGATAGATAGACAGAAAAATAAGCCATAAGAGTGATCAAATATAGTACGGATGAATAAAGTGAAAACAGATCATTAATAAAATAATACAACAGAAAAAACCAGTCTTGTTATATCCATTATACTTCCAAATTTCTATTGGAATTCTATCAAGCTTTACTCATTACAGCAGATTTAAAAGCTTGTCTTCACCAACAAAATATATGCTGAATCGTTCTTATGGCCTTGCAACCCAAACGATGTGCAGAAACAGAATTCTTTTTACTTTTCTTGAAGTCACCAAATGCACCCTGTTTTCCTGCAAAGAAGAACTATCATGTAATAAAGTTTAATTTTTTATACAAGTTCTATTGCTGTTATTGCAAGTAATGTATAACAACTTTACTGATATGAAAAACAGTTCATAAAAGACCCAGTAGAGAGTTAAAATGTTTTTCAGAACTAGACAATTCCAGAAAGAGAAAATTCACAGGCATAGAAACTTCACCACACTGTCCACACTGTTCACGTTCTCCACACTGTCCATGTTCTCCACACTGTCCACGTTCTCCACACTGTCCAGGTTCTCCACACTGTCCACATTATCCAAACTGTCAACATTCTCCACACTATTCACATAATCTCTCCATACTCCCCATCATACCATGTATTTAAATACAGTAAATCCCCGCATATAAGAACCTACAAAAATAAGAACCTACAGCCTGTTTTCTCTCAATTATGCACCTTGTAATTAAGAACCTGTTTCAGTGTGATAAAATAATAGGTTCTTATGGCAAAGGTAAAAAACAGATTTTTCATAGTCCTTTTCCAGGTTTTCAATAAGGCAAGATCAGTAAAAAGGTAAAAAGTTTCAGTTGTGCATATGCAGTTGAGCACCTGCTGTAAATTAGAACCTCTACTCAAATCTCAGTTTCATGGCAAAATTTTGTGTTGATTCTAAGCTTCTGGCCATTCTGCTATGTTGCTATTGAAAAAATTGACAGGGTTGAATATATCTCTTTGGGATGACTCAAAAAATATCCCTCAAATAAGAACATTTATACCCTGAAATTGCTCACAAATAGCAGTACCTTTCAAATAAGAACTTAAATCAGCCTGACCTTCAAAAAAGTAGGTTCTTATACGCGGGGATTTACTGTATGGGTATAGTCATACAGACTTCAAGTTTACTTCATTGCCGATATGCTATTTCCCACATTTCCTTATTGCCATGGAATAAGAACTTTATGGCCCTGCCCTAGCCCTGGGCCACACGAATACACACCAACCATGCGCAATTGAATTCCATGCTGTCCTTGTTTCTTCTTATTTTTCTCACCCCCTATAATTTCGCAGATATCCTTGCTTGCATGCTCATAAAACTCCTTATCAGCTGTCGAAAGACTTTTCTCAACTCCCCCAAAGATAACGATAGATAGCCACATCATAGGCCAAGCAAGAAGCATGCTGCATGCAAAAGCACTTTACGTAACATTCCGCCCAAGCCAAGCCCATTCTTCAGTATCAATAGGAGACTGATACAAAGTTTGTACAAACCTCGTATTGATTATTCCTTCCATGAACCTCAGTATCACTACGAGGTTCGTTGAACGAAAATGGGTGTGTTAAGGCGTGTATGTGTATAACGCTATCTGAAATTTTCGTTCCTAAGCCATCGAGGGCCTGCCAAGAATTAAAAGACAAATTATTGAAACCAAGGCTCATAAATGACATAAAAAAGTTATCACCTTTGAAGCAAACAAGTGCCTTGGAATCATACCACAATATTGTCATTTAATTCGCTCCCAAACATACACATTTCTTTTACTTGCCAATGAAGGCCAGGTAGGCAAAAATAACTCTGCTGCTGCATATGCAATGCATATTATCCATTGCCCATTTTTAATCAACCACAACCATGTCTTTAGATTGTTATTGGCATCTATGCACTTCAATGAAAACACTGGACGAAAGCAGGCAAAAACTAAAGAAGGAAAGGAAAAATGGACAGTAAATTACAGGAGATATGAAACAGAGGCTTTGCACAAGCAGTGAAGAGAAAGACAACATATGGTGGGTAGTGACAAGAAATGATTAAAAATTGCTTTTCCTCCCTAGTAATGAATTACATAACATCAAACAACGAATACTTGCCATAAATATATATTTGTAAGTTACGTATCCAAATTAATGGAGAAAGCAATGAAACAAGAATGGAACAGTGCACTCACATTCATGCAAGAGCCAATGCACAAGCTTTAAAAAGCGCAGCACCAAATTTCTTGCCAGCCACAAGGGAAAAATTAGACACAAATGTAGTGATTGAGAAACACAACAGCAGATTTTCAGAAACAGTCACACATGTAGAGATTGAACCAGGAAAAAAGAAAAAGGCTCAGCAAGAATCAATTAGGGGCAAAGAAAGAAAAATCCAACTAAGTACCTCTTTGTTCAGTAAGTGATTTCGGGTTAGCAAAATCCAGTGTACTGTTCAGCAGGAAAGACGGACCTTATTCTTGTTACAACACATGCAGGCAAAACTTGGCACCAATGTCTTCCCAAGTAGTGCCAAATCCATCTGGAAAACTGTCTGTAGCTAATATATCTGTACAGTCTAGAGAGACAAAATGCATAAACTGTGCTTAATTTAAAAAATAGCTCAATTCTTGGAATAATAATTACAAACTATGTTGATTTCACAGTGATTTATAACTGTGCATACTCGTGAGGAAGATGGTCATCAACATACTGCTCATCCTCGATATACTGGTAAATGGCACAGAGAATGACATCAGTATTTAGACAAACTTGTTGAAAGCCATCAACAGGCATTATACAGCTGCATCCTGCTTGCCCGGTTTTAGCTGCAACAAAATCCACCTCCAAACAGCAAATGCTTTCCCTCCCGGACGGCATGACTTGGCAATGGTTGCATTTGCACTTGGAAGACAAAAGGCCTTGTTTTTATTGCTTACCAAATTATCTTTAATTTGTGTATAATCTACGGAGAAATAATAAATATGACCTTACCGTCAGTATTTCCCATTTTGTTTTGGTTTATGTCTTCATCACCACTTACAACCCGTGCAGAACCTTCAGAATCTGAACTTGGTGATAACGGTGATGATGGCAGTGATGATGGCCTAGACACCCGTTGGCTTGGCTAAATCAAACTGAAATGGCTCCACTACACCTTCCTCAGTATCAGCAAAAGCATAATCAAAATTAATATGATCCATAATTTCAAAATATTCAAAAATTTATTTATACAGTAATTGCCGTACAATTTTGGCTAATGCAAACTCAACACACTCTCCACTCAGTAAAATGGTTGTACACCAGTTACGTCATAATCCTCCCACGAGCAAGCATGCCTTTGCCCGTCCTTTAAACATACAACAGGTATTTCATATACAGGAAAACAATGTTCCACAGCTGTGGAAAAGATGATGAGTCACCAATAATGTTTGTCCTTTTTATCCCTGTGTTTAGCTTGCTGTGAAATTTGTCTGTTGCAGATAGCAACCTTTCTTGTTTTGGGAGAACATTGTGTGTGATATTGCATGAAAATTTAAAAAGATGGACAAGGATAATTCTTCTTTGAGTGATGAAAGAGAGCCCAACAAGTCTGTGGAATATTCGGATACTTCAGATAATGATGCAGTGAAAGAAAGTGCACCAAGGAAACAACAGGCACAAAGACGAGTGCCTAGACCAAAGCTCGTTGCAACAAAGAGGTCTAAGTTGCAAACCTATAATTGCAAAATTAAACGTTTAGAGAACCATGTAAGTAGCTCCGTTCTTTGAGCCTGTATATGTGCTGCTATTGGGTTACGATCATTTAGCAAATTATTGGTTGGGTAGGGCTGGGGGCAAGTCCCTCACCACACGGCATCTTCCCTGTCCTGTAAATTAGAGTATATGTACACTAAGGGTCACCACTCGTTTTACTCGCTTCGCTCATTCGCCCCAGCCCATCAAGTAAAAAAAGCTTAATGTGTATGGTACACTTTGCACGCTGCATTCACTCCCGCTCATTCCCATAGATATATACATACATACATAGTTACATACATGCATTGCTACATACATACATACATACATCTGTACAGAATCTGTACAGACTTGCGTCACAAGAGCGCAAACCACTGTGTCATTTCAAAGTAGTGACAATGTCAAAACAGACCAATGGTGCTGGAACGCTACTGTTTACTGCTCCAGAACTGTTTACATGCAGGACAAGACCAACAAAACAGAGTGATATATACAGGTATTTATGCTTTGTTCGTGTATTATGCATTGGAAATACAAAATTTTATCTAGAGTTGCAGTTTCGCGTGGGTGACACTTTGGTTTACAGTATTGTTGTAGCTACAGTACAATATATTAGGATCATTTTGTCTGAAACATGATTTTTCTTGTGTGTAGCTTCGCCATGTATCTCTTGGAGATACTCATACCAACACGGAGAGATCTTTGGGCAGACGATTGCCGCTATGCTGATATGATACCAACAATATTGGAGAAGAAGCTACAGCCTTCTGTGCCAGACGCAATAGATTCACCTTTTCGGGAGAACGTGCAATTGCTAGAAAAGCTAATTCAAATAAGTTGGCATGGCAAAACCCTCCAATCGCCCATCAGCAGAAGAACTGTTGCGGATAATCAACGACCAGGCTTCCGCCAACCAGGAAGTACAAAGCTGGCTTCATAAATGGCAGAATGCATAAGGTGTCACTATCGAGATAACGTCTCTGCAGAAGCACCAAGGAAAGGTTGCAGAAATTGCAGGTGAACTCAGCACGCATCTTTGGCTGCAAAACTGACATCAAATTCCAGAAAATCTTAGAGCAGACATTGAAAAATCTAGAAGAACATATGATGGTACGAATGCTTGCCAGTCGTGCTGTTGCTGATTATTGTCTTGACTGGGAACCAAGCATACATAGTGGGGAGGTGCTGAAAGCTGACATTGAACATCTATTTCCAAGTGTTCCTCAGAAAGTGAATTCTTTGCCAGATATTAGCAATTTCGCCGATGCAGACGAAGCATTATACATCCTAAGAGCTTCTGGTGTCATAAAGCAGCACTACTACCTTGACGAGGAGTTGCAAGAAGCACAACTGTTTGCAAGTATAGACGATTTGAAAAGCCATCTACACGCAGGAATTTCCAGGATGGCGAAGAAAAAGGCTTCTGTGGTGATCTACACAAGCCAGAGCATATCATTTGTCATTCATACCGGTCGTGAAGAGAATGACATGTACCTTGCATTGCTTGACAGTCACTATATTCCGGATACCCTCAGAGGCTGCAATGCCTGCAGCATTGTACTGCTACGTTACTTAGAGATGCAAGAAAAGACTGTGATCATGAAGTTAGTGGACTGGATGGTAAAACGTGTTAATAACGGTGCTGGTTTCCATAGTCTCTTTGAATTGGTTTCCAAAGATGAAGATGTTCAACAGAGCATCATAAACGACAGTGAGACCAAGCATGCAGAATGGGATGAAGACATCTCCTACATGACGGAAGGTTTAGAAATCCCAGAAGAGGGATGGGCAGAAGACCTCTCGTACATGGCCCATGAACTAGCTGAAGCTGTTCCATCCGCACATGACAACAGAGTGATGCTGCTCCATTCACTGGAAGACAACAATTGTACTCCAACCTGTACAAACGGGCTTGTATGGCATGGAATATTAACAAAATTTGGTCTAACAACATTTAAGCCATTTCAAATACAAGCATTATGGGCCATAGATCATGGACGAGATGCGATTGTGGTTCAACCAACAGGTTCAGGAAAAAGCCTTTGCTTTCAAGTAGCTGCTCTAGCATATGACAAAAAATTGCCATTGTAATTTGTCCACCAATCGCACTGATAGAAAATCAGGTAAGATCTGTTTCCATTTAAAATTTGTTACATATCTAAAACACTTGACTTCTTTCAAGTTGCATTGACTCTCTGCAACATGGCTACTAATTTACAAAAAGTATATATTGTGTATTATATCATTGAAGGTCGTAGCTCTGAAAAGGAACCACATTGATGCAATAGCGTTCAGGACTTTTGCAGGAGATGAAGAGCCGCAGAACAACACAAGGGTGCTGGGAGATAGACACGACAACAGACCTTTGCTTGCTTATATGACACAAGAGCACTTTAACAAGGTCTGCCAAGACTTGCACCGGGATGCTGCATTACATCAAAATGTTGGTGTTCGACGAAGCACACAAGATCTTTGATCGGCATGATGATTTTCGAAGGGCATACAGTACATTAGCCAACATTCATGATGTTTTCCCTGGCATACCTGTCGTAACTCTCACAGCTACATTGACTCAGAGAGACCTGGAAACCCTGGCAACAGAATACCTCCACAATCCAATCTAGATACAAGGAACCGTTGACTGACCGAATATCCGATTAGCAGCTAAAGAAATGAATGCGAACAGTGAATGCTGGAAATCTGCAGCCAAAGAGCTAGCCAGGTGGATACAAGTCTGTTTCGCCATAGTTTACATGGACTTTACAAACAAAGTGAAGGAATTGTCAGAAACACTGTCCATGGAGCATGCACTCGACTGCAGAAGCTTCTACGGTAAAAACATGACACTCGACCAACGGATGGACACCATGAAAGCATTCTGCAACCAGGAATTCCAGGTTTTATGTGCCACCGAGTCATATGAAGTTGGGATCCATAATCCTCAGGTCGAATTTGTGGCTAGAGTTGGCTGTATGCAAAGCATCAGTGTCTTCATGCAAGAGCTTGGCAGGGCAGGGCGTACCGATGACCATTCGTCAGACGGATTACTATTGTTCAATGAAAGTAAAGACGATCAGCGATTAGGTTACTGTGTCAAAGGTTGTGGAGAAGCAGACACAGAGCGAATAAAGAGTGACTATGCAGATTGCCGGCAATGGATCTATTGCATTTACACTGGTGATTGTCTCAGTGAAGCCTTGTTGCAATATTATTCTGAAGGTAATTATACGGCTGACCGACTTTTCTTATTCACTAAAGCATTATTACTTTAAATCGAAGCAGGTGTTTACACAAGTTCACCGTTTATTTCAGAGATGTTGACAAAACCAGACCAGTGCTGTGTGTGTTGTGAAAGCAAAGCAAGCAAGACCTTCAACATCAAGTAACCTCTTATGGTGTTGCTAGCTGCAGTGCAGGAGCTGCAAAATGCGCTGCAGCAGAAGAGAAAAAATGACAAGGGGCAAGATGGCGTATCAGAAACGAAATTGGTCACCTGGGTTCGAGGAGCAAAGCAGGATTGGTTGGCGACCAATCCTGCTACCTTCATTGTCAACTATATCCTTGGGAATATAAACCTTTCCGGAAGTAGAATCCTTTCGTAGCCAGTTATGAAGCGTGATAGCAGCAATTGTGAGTGTTTTAGCGTGAGAATAGGTGCCTAAACACTCTTCAACGATTGGCTAAAATACCAAATCCATTTTCAGAAACACGCCGCATCCTGGAAAATCTGTAATTGAACACACGTTTTTCAAAAGTCAAACCTTTCTGAGGGTATGGTTTCATCATAAAGACAGAAAGATGGAAAGCATCGTCACCTGTACATACATATGGGACTCTTTTAAGGCGACCAGAAAGTAGTGTAGCATCTGGTAAATTAAGTGTGACAGACTTTAAGGCAAATTTCAGTGGACCTTGGGACCAATTCCGTCCATCTGAATTTCTACCATTCGTTCCTACATCAGTGAAAAGAAACTCATACTCTGGTCCAATCATTCCCATTAAAATGATACTATCACTTCCTTTGTAGTTTCTATAATGCGAGCCAGAGTTCTTGGGTTGCTGCAAAACAATGTGCTTTCCGTCAACACCGCCTAATCGATTTGGAAAATTCCATCGGCGATAAAACTTTTCTGCAATTTCCACCCATTCCTCTGTTGTTTTTGGTGTTTTGAAATGCTTTTTTCCCAAAGCTACAACGATAGCACTACACACCTCCTAAACTATGTAAGATATTGCTTTCTTACTGATCCGGAATTGATACTCTAAAGATCTGAATGATTCGCCACTTCCAAGATACCTTAAAGGCCTACTGCAATCAAAAAAAGTGATATGATTTTTTTACATTTCATGGTAAACCTATTCGAACTGATCATAAAACCGTTTCCAGAATGAAAATTGATCCAGTAGAATTGTTTTTACAAGCCCGCAAAGTCGTCGATTTTGCCATTTCAACTGCGACAAACGTGACGTAATAACCAGGACCCATTTCAAGTTTTTGTATTGAAGTGTATTGTAGCTTTTTGCTTCACTCCGTCTAACTCAATAAATAACTAATTAATTAAAAATCGCATCCCAAGGCATAAATATTAAAGTGTTTTCACAAATTTTAAAATTTTTTTCATAATTTTAGAAAGCGATTTGGGGGGGAGTAATTGGGGTCTGAATTGGGGCAGTTTTGGTCGTGACGTCAAACTGCGGGAGGGCGATCAGCCGCGGCGGAGAGCGGAAGCAAACAACGGGGATTATCAGTGTCGAGATGAAATATACTTTTGCATTTGACTTGACTGAGTCGCATATGATGTATGTGTGAGAGAATGCAGAGATGTTTTCAGAATCTACATGGACTATTTACGTTCAGAGTTGGCTTTTTAAGATATATCTGATGCTGCTAAGTTGTTGTCAGTCCAGTCTTATCAAAACGAATTACTTTTACATCACGTCTGGCTGGAACGCCAAGTTGCTTCAATGTTTTCATCGGGGTAGAAATTGGAGAAATAAAATAGAACTAATCGCAATATTCTGCATAGCAATTTATTATCATAGTCAGATGTGTTACAAGTTTTCTGTTGAAACACGATGGTTCCAAAATTCCAAATGGACAACAAATGAAACTGGTGGTTCCGTAGCTTTATGTTTTTAATTTCTGTCTGGCCTATGTGTATTGTGAGCAAAACGCACGCCTTCAGCTCTCCTTATCTGTTTCATTTCAAATTTGTTTTTAAAACGGCTGCTTGAAAATACCATTTATTAATTAACTTAACTGCTGTAACAGCTTACTTTGCCTGGTCCTCTAACAACAACCCCGGCCATCGTGTTTGTTACTAGTTTTACTCACACAGCTCCGCCATCCCTGACTTCTGACAAACTTCCTTTGTGAATGCTTCCAGCTGCTTGGAAATCAGACCGCGCGGAATAAAATGTCTTTTGACTAACCGCGCGGTTTGTAGTACCCTTTTTCAAAGCGCCGCTAAAGCGTTACCGTAAGTTCAATTTTTTTGGTTAATAGCTGAAACGACGCGCGGAAAGTTATAGTTTTGATTCCTGGTGACAGGTGACGATGCTTTCCAATGGGGCTAGCAGATTGACCAGCTCATCAAAATGATTAATGTCCATCCTTACATAACCTTTAAATCCTTCTGGATCACCTTCTTTCAATTCTACAAATAAGGTGTGAAAGGACCCATAGATCTTCCTGCGTATTAACCATGGCCTTGTCCACATAGATCGTATAGATCGTGTTTTCATTCGTTCTTGTTCTTCTTCCTGGAGAAGAAGTGCTACAGATGCTATTATCACATTTTTACTGATAGCGACCGCCATCTTAAAACACTGTCTCATACGCATATTCAGATTCACATGTTTTGGTTTCATAAATTTTGTTTCATGAGCTGCAATTTGTTTCCGTGTCCCCGTAGCTCAAACAGTTTTGCCATTGAATAACATTTGAAATGAAGATATACATGGATTTCTTTTTAGAATTATCACCTGGTCAAGGTACTGAAAGGTGAGGGCTCTTGTGTTTACAGGAAGCCATTTTGTTGGTGGTCTTTCTCTGTTTGAAGGATTCATTTGGCCTTTTTGTGCTGCGTTTTGCCAGTTAATTGTTTCTTTAATGTTAAGCTCAGATTTACACATAATATGAGCATTACTGCAAATTTTGATCTTCTGAAGCAAAGGTTGGATGTCCTTGGTTTGGCTCCTTTTGATGTTGCTGGGTCTGGCGACTGTTTTTCAGAGCATTTTTGCATCAGCTTTACAGTACACAATATCTGCACGGAAGGGTGCGCCCATGCGACATTTTGCATTTGTGTGAAAGTCCTAATTTGTATTTTCAAACTGTTACAACAGTTTATAGTTTCGGATGGAAAACGTTGCTTGAATGTGTGCCCCTAGTACTTGATGTCATGAAATCATCATAAGGGCCACAGCCAAGTATTCATTCTGTGTAATTTACATCAGGCATTGATTTGGCTCATCAGGTGAACCAGTTATAGTATCACCAATAAAACTCAGGAATCAGAAATAAAACTTGTGTTTTGACAGGTTATTGTAATATAATAAATTATTTGCAAGATGAAAAGAAATAAACTAGATAGTCATTTGGTTCTTCAGGTGAACCAATTATAGTATTACCACTGGATCAGAATCATGATATTGTTACATTTTTAGGCTTTATCCCAGAACTGCATTATTTCTCAACAGTTCAAATAACTCCACTGGAGGGGTGGTGTGGTGTACAAAATTTCCAAACTTAAAGTGTGAAGAAAAAGTTAATCACTCATCAAGCGCAGAAAATGGCAAATAAAACATCTTATACCAAAAATATAATTGACTTAAAAGTAAGAGTAGTGGAGAATCACTGGCCAAATTTTGAAAAAGCAAAAGATCTTATGAGGATAGGAGTGTATATCTATATCAACAAAGTCATTTAGATTTTAAAGATTGTAATAATTAATTATATAGTACATCTAAGAGATATTGATAGTAATATTATATTTCAACCAAGACTCTTTGCGATGGATTTGCAATGATTGACAGTTGTTTGATTTTAACCATGTTAAGATAATCGCAATGCATCGCTAAGAATATTAAAATACTCATGATAGTTAGTTCTGCCCTTGCTTATGGTCGATACACAGAATTCAGACTGATCATACTTGTTGTCTTTTGCAAGTCTCTCTCTCTTGAACGCTAGGCTTTACATTGTTGACAGAGGTGAAGAGTTGAGCATTGGATACACATGGCAACATCTATTCAGCCTGAAAAATTTGAGTCTGGGGATATAGTGAGCTGGCTGAAGCAGTTTGAGGTTTGGGCCACTCCCAACTCGTGGGATGCTGCCAAAAACTAAAAGTTTTACCAGCTTTCCTTTGTGGGCCAGCTGCTGCCCATTTTCATGCATTTGAAGATGCCCAGAAAGATTCTTATGACCATCTAGCCAAGAGTCTCAGAGAAGTTTTATGCACTGCCATTGATCGAGAGAAGTTCTTCGCTGCTTTTCAGCAGAGGATCATGCGGCCTAACGAGGATCCTTCTTTGTTTTTATATGATCTGAAGGATGCCCTATCGAAAGGAGACCCCACCCTGCCTTGTTGTCTCACCAGGTTTTGAAAAGGTTATCAGCACATTTATTCCTTAAGCTGCTGGAACATAATCCAACGCCGAGCTTGAAAGAAATGACAGAGTTTGCTCAAGGATTTCAAGCATTTCATCGCCCTTCAGAAGACCCATGTTTTGCTGTTCAAGGCTCGCCATCCCACCAGGATCATGCTACATTGCAAGCATCTCTGGCCGGCTTGACAGCTGCTGTCAGCGCCCTTGCCCCTGACAGAAAGGAATTACGGAGTCACTTGCTATGCCCCCGCCTCCTCTGCAGCAGTTTAATGGTGGTCAAGCTACCATTTCGTAATGCAACTCAAAAAGACTCGTGCGAATAAGTGATAATCGATTATGAATATATGTAACTGATAATCGGAGAATAAGAATAAGAATGAGCAAGAATGAATTAAATACAATTGACAAAGCTATTTATATTATACATGATTGACATTGATTGACATGAACACGTGATCACAATAATTACATGAATACGAGGCTACACTATAGCGACAATGTAATCCTGTTACAGCCTACCCTTTCTACCGAAAAAAAATGACCAAGTTATTTTTTCTGCTAAAGACACGATATACGATAATAAATTGTTAAAATACGAGATAAAGATGATAAATTGGCTATTGGGTACGATATATATTATAATAAAAATTATAATATATATTATAATATATTTTTTTTTGTTAGTAATTTTTTTGTTAAGTTAGCAAAGGAAAGCAAGGTAGATTAGGGCTTAGAGAATAAAACAGAGTTTAATGACATGACATAAGTTGGGGCTCTGCGGGGCTCTAACGATAAGGAGGTCGATAAACTGGGGGAGCGTCACCCGTATCAATATGGTGATGAAAGCCATGATCGGTAGATAAAGGAGAGTTAGGCAAATGAAAGGCTTGCGAGTAGCGTTTGATTAATTGTTTGAATGCAGCAAGAACGTGTGGCGGAACATGTGCGTAAGTCGGTGTGTCAAGTTCTACGGCCTGAAAGAGAAGTTGTAAATATGCTGGGGAGGTACAAGGAAGAAGTTTATCCGGTGTTGCAGGAAAGAATTGGTCATGTTTGTCTAGGCCAGAGTTATTTTGGTCTAAGAATGGAGACAAAATATCAGAGGATTGGGTGGCAGTGACGTCTCTTGGCAATGAAACAAGGGAATTAAAAGATATTGAATCGGTTGGAGCAGAAGGGGAGGGAAGGTGACGATGCCATGACTCAGAGAGATGATGTGCTGTATGCGTGGCGGCCTCTTCGAAATGGCATGCAGGGATTACGTTAAACCCTCGAGATAGATAAATGCTGTTTTGATCAAAAATCGGTGAAAATTGCGAAGGCAAAGAGGTCAATAAACAGGTGACATTGGCCACGAAACCTTGGGGAGGACAAATGGTCGACGGGTCGTGGGTGGAAAAGGCGGCTAGAGGATTAGAATCGTGACATGTGATTGAAAAGTTCATATTGGGTGGGGCGAAAAATACTTTCAAGGCTTTGGACTGAATGTGTGCGTCCGTCATACGCAAATGATTTTGACCAAATAAAATAGGCCACGATAACTGAGGCACAACAAGCATGGTAAACGTGGTCAGACGGCCATTTTCCCAAAGATAGGGACTTGCATAGTGCCAACTGCCCGTAGGTTGGACGATGGGCCTGCGACCGAAACAGGGACATGTTGAGCGAGTTTTACAAAGTGTAGGTCAGGTCTATATTTCGCAACAATTTTGGCATGATTTTGACTGACCAGGGAAACAGAGCAACAGCTGTCTAGGGGAAGTGGTAGGGAAACACCCGCAGAAACGATTTTAGTCCACAAAATATTGCGATTACGAAGATCAAGTGCTGAAACTGACGAAACAGGGTGATAAGGCGTGACTGCTGGCATACCGTAAATGTGATCGGGCGAAGAACTGGCCTAGCGGGGGCAGATGGGGTTGGTTGAGGAGATGTTGGAAGAGATTTTTCTACTTCAGCAAGAATAGTAGTGGTTAGATCGTGTTTTAAACTACTCATGCAGTCCGAGACGATAGCTTTAACCGAATCTAAGGTGACACAATCAGTGGAATCTGCCACGTGCGCAGAAACAGCAGATGAAATAAGATCACGTGAAAAACAATTATTAGATGAGCGCTAAGGACGAGGAGCATTATTTGAAGTAGAATTGTTAGACGAATAGTGTGAACCAGAAAATGTACGACGAGTTTGATTACCAGGGTGGGGATTAGTAGTGTTACGATCATTAAAAGCACGAACCTCATGATTAAGGGCTTTACAATTAAATTTGAAACAAACAGATCATTTATGGATATAACCATTTTTACAGGATTTAGAGTCAAGCTCGCATCGACTGGGCGAAAAACGATTAAAGTTTTTACAAATTTCAGTTTTTAAATTCGTACCTTGTTGAGTGTTGGCATCAGGCTTCGGTGTACGTCTTGGAGGAGCAGTGGGTGGAGCGGTGTAAAGGACGTCAGTGTGGGGAAGCTTTCCACATTCGACTGTGGCCAGAAGATCGGTAAATGGCTGTTCTCGAGTGATGAGATATTTCCCAATATCGGGAAGCAGCTTTATGGAGAAGGCGTGGATCAGCTCAACTTGTGAACCAACTGGAGAACAGTGAATTCCTGGCACGAGTTTTTGTAACGAATGCTGCGTCTCCATGAATCAATGAGGCGAAGTTGGAGACTGATTCGTCGGAATTTTGGTGCAGAGAATAATACGTTGCCAAAAGGTTGCGAATCTGTTGTTCTTTCGGAATACCACGTTGTAAGCATAATAACTGAAGACATTCATCGTAGAGGGACAACAATTCATCGCTCGATGTTTTGTGAGAGATGCGCGAAGCATTTGAAAGCTCAAAAAAGCAAATAATGTCAAAGGCACGCGAGTCTTTCTGACATTGTTGCTTCAAATACGGCAACCAAAATTTAGCATGGATATTAGAAGAGGATAATACCTGTGATAGCTGTTCACAAAAACGGTCGATTTGAAGGTCACTACCGGTAAATTCTGGGAGTGTGAGCAGAGGAAGACGTAAGGCAGCTTGCGATTGCTGATCACCACGAGACCGAACTGAAGCGGAGAGTTGGCTATTCAATGAATCAATTAGAAATTTAGATCCGAAATGATGATGCATTTGTACTCCAATTCCTATCTGCAGGGGAGCAATTAAAACCCGTGGTCTTGTAGCTTGAATGATTGCTTGCCCGATTGACGCAATTTTTTTCTCCGGATTTTTCTCCACAAATATCTCCTTTGGAAAGAGCTTGCAATCCTGAAGGAACATAACTCAAATTTTGATCTACGGATTGAATTTCTTCAGATGTTGGGTATGTTGTTTTAGTTGCACTCATGCTCTTGATTTCATTCTGTATCAATGTTGCTGCTGTTTCAATGATGCGCAATTGCTCTTTTTCACTATCGTGATGCTTTGGCTGTTCATAGAACTTGTGCAAAACCGACGCGGCAGTACTCCTGAAAGTGACCACATTTGCTTTACTATTTATTTCTGTGATAAGAACTTCTTTGCCAAAGTATTCCAAGATTTTTTGCTTTAAATGAACGGGGGTGTGGCATTCATCGCCACAGTATTCCCTCATCTTTGCTACCAAGTCGTTTATCGTTATCTGCTCATCGTCATTTTCCTCTAGGTACGCGGCTACCATTAAAAAGGCGTCATTCCTGGTAGAATCTATTGGTCTTCCACGTAACTTTTTTGAAATCGATCCTTCCGAAGTCTGGAAAACCTTTGGGATATCTTTTCCAGTTCTGAAATTGACATTACACTGTTGGTGGTATAATGCATCAGAGGCATGAAGGTCTTGAGAAAACTCCAACCTTCCTTTTACTTTTGCAGCCCAAGCATCATTCCGGTTCATACATATTTCTGCAATCTTTGATTGAAAGTCCTTTGTCCTAACAGGATAATACTCGTATTCAAACCCCTTTCTTTTACCATAAATGGCAGGCTGTTCACAAAAAAAGCAGTCACATGCAAAGGAGATTGGAGACTCTTTAGAACGCAGGGAACGGGGACATTCTGGGCTTGCATCTCTAAGTGCTTTGTTGTTGTCACGTTAAATCAAGCGTTTGTTAGAGTATTGCTGTCGACATTCTTTGTGCACTCTATCACCAATATTGGCATCAATGGTGCCCCCCCCTTTCTTTACTGGCTTGCAACAAGCCTTGGCAGCCTTTAGCACCCAATACAGATGCTGTTTTCGTATCTTCAATGTAAGTTTTGCAGATGATACAAAGGTCCATGTCTGCAATGTGAAAAATTTGCGACAATTGGGTCACTCGCTGAAAATTGATAAAGGCAACACAGTTTCGGAAAAATTCAATGATTTTCCTTTGACATGAGGCAAAAAAAGTATAGAAAAAAAGTCGAACGTAGCTGAAGTACATGAACGGTCTTGTGTCAAGCAGTGGCAGCTCTTCAATTTTCCATCATTCCGAGAAAAAATACACTTCTAACGCTGTAGTTGAGTTTAACCGGCCGTCTAGTTTCGAGCTTCTGAACTGACTTTCAAACAATTCTCTTACTTGAAAAGCCACATAATTACAATTTCTTTTGTTAGAAATGTACCTTTTAACATTTTTAGCATTTTTATAAGAAATTTGAGCTTCTTCAATGAAGCCAACATGTGTCAAAGGCGAGTTGAGATTGAGGAAATATGGCAAAGGGATGTCCCCTTTTGGTGTGAGGGGAATCCCATATTAAGCAGAGTTTGGGAGGGGGAAAGCGGGGGTTCCTCGTAGTTTGTCGACGTCGATTTTTTTATTTTACTTCCATAGTTATCTTCTATCAAATTATCAAAAAAAAATTCTTTTGCAATTACTTTGAGGTTGAGCAATGAAATAAGGTATATTGACTGGACTAATAGCCGGTCACATACGCCATTGCATTTTCTTTGAAAATCCTCTTTTCGATGTGCTCACTACAGTATTTAAATGTCACTGTTTTAAGCGGACCAATATCAACAGAAGGGAAATCAGGGATGCTTTCAATCTTTTAATTCTCTGAGTGGAATATCTGAACCATCTTCACAGTTGGATGTGGAAGCGTTTGATAAATTTGTAGGGAATAGTTTTCTATATGCTCTTTTGAATTGAATACCTGTAGGATTGTAAAAATTTCCACCTTGCTGCCTAATGGATCCAAAGAAATTTTCTAATGGGCCTTGGTTTAATTGACTGATGTTTAACATTGTACAACATTGAAGTTGTTTTTCAGTTTCCACCAAAGCCCAAAAATTTCTTTCAAAGTGACACACCAACCCTTCAAGCATTTAAGGTAATTTGTTCCGTCTTCACCTGTAATGGTATTATTTTACCCTGGATCAGAGTATCTTTTAGAATTTTGAAAAAAATGTTGAATTAAATTTTGAATTGAAAAAAAAGGAAAAATGAGGAAGGAAAAATACTCTGGAGACATGCGACCTCCTTTGTGTCTATTTGGTCAATCAGAGCCAACAGCCATCAGGATGGCCGTGAACTTGTGAACAAGGTAAGCAAATCTTCAGTTGGTTTCTTCAAAATGGCGACTGCCGTCGGAGGACAAAACCGGTTTAAGGATGATCTAGAAAACTGTGTCAATGTTTCCTTGGCGAAATTTTTTCTGGAAATTAAAACGACAACAAAACAGCAAATGGAGGCTCGGAGAGGTTTGTTCAGAGGAAATGATGTGTTCGCGATACTTCCAACTGGACTGGGTAAATCGCTGATATATCAGCTCATTCCCTCAATCAGGCAAGAACTTGGAAAGATGGGACACAGCAAATGGAAGGGGAAGAAGTTCGTTGTTGTTGTGTCGCCATTGCTGGCGATAATTGAAAATCAAACCATCGAACTTAATAAGCGTGGTATGGAGAATGGAGACTTCAACATTTTGTTTGGCAGTCCAGAGTCCTTCGTTGGGACCGACAAATGGACGGCAGTATTTAAATCAGATACTTTCAGGGCAAAATTGATTGCACTAATTGCTGACGAGGAATTGATGAATTTGATAATATTAGTCAGAGTTGTGAAGTATTAGATTTTGAGTCCACATGAAAGAAGCTGTTACCCTTGGTCATGTTTTGTAAGGGTCTTTTAAAAAATGATACTTTTACTGTATGCATATAATTCATTATGAGAAAGAGAGTTTTGGAGTAATAAACCACTTACCAACTTCTTGCACCACTATGATGAAGGATAAATCCCACTCGATATGCTTGGGCAAAGAGTGTGTTGCAGTGACTGTTAAGTAAAACAGAGCAATCCATTGAAATTGCTTGCAGGCTGCGATCTGGTTTCAGGCCTTTTGTGACATTTCTTGCTTGTCTTTTACTTGTACTGATTGCGTATACTACTCTGTATACCGTTGGTGCTCTTTCTTTAATCTCATCAACAAATTTTTGTCACTGAACGTCAGCAGGGATTCTGAATCTGTTTTTGACAAGATGCTTGGCTGTTTTCTGTTTGTTAGATGTTGTGTCTCTTGCTCTACAATTTTCGTTAGGCTCACTTCAAAGCACGTCTTAAAGGTCTTCGAATGCACAATCCCATTCATGGCACTCTTGTAGATAGGCATCAGCAATTTTTTTAATGATTTTACTTGTAGATGCAGATCTAACTTCTTTGAAAATCGTGCGGCTTGGATATTTGATGTGCACCTATTGAGAAGCAGATGTTTTTATGTATAAGAAATTTCCTTATTACTACAAAGAGACATATTTTGCCTATTTATTAAAGAAAATAATCAAAAAGCTAATGTTTTTCTCCAATATTTTTGCTGTTTACAGTCCCAAATGTCTGTTTGATAAAGGGCTAACTTGGAACGGGCTATGGTTCAAATATATTTTCATAAAGAAGGTAAAGCATCTTAGTACTAGTTTCTTGTAAACCATTTTCTTAAGAACAACGTGTATGCGTGCATTTAATTACCTCTATTTGAGTATCTTGCTGCTTGTGAGAATCACAGAGTGGCACTGAAACGTCATGGAATGGCAAGTCAGTTGGCGTTATCAGATACACTGGTGGTGATGGACTGGGCAAAATCATTTTCCGTTGTTTCTGGTTGCAGGCAAGAAGGGAGTTAGGCGTGATATTTTCTGTCTGGTTGCTTGAAAATGGCCCTGTAAACGCATCATGATTTCTTGGAGTGAGAGGTATTCTTTTCCGCCCCCCCCCCCTGATGAAGATTGTGGAGAATTTGACATACGTTTCTTTCGAAACACTGGCTGGCATTGGCTCCGTAGCACCACTGGAGCGCAGTGTTTCTGTCCTTTGAAAATCAATTTGTAATTTTTGAATGCTCTCAAATGTCTTGTGCAATCTCTCGACTTTTCTGCAACATGCTTTGCATATGACTGCAGAGATCACAAGCAAATTCTCCTCGAGTGCTGGTCCTAACAATCCTTCCAGTTTGCATCTTAGACTGACATGCGACTTTTCAGAAGAAGCCTTTTTGAGAGGATTCAGAAGATTATGTGACCCATCTTTTCCAGCAGAAGTAAAATCAAAATTGCATATTCGGCAAAATGAATTTTGATTCGTTGCATATACTTTTACCGGTGTCACTACCTCCATCGTTCACTTTTAGGCCATTTCGCACGGGCATGTTTCCTTTGATATCAAATTAAAATTTTCCGCCATTTTGTTGGCGAAAACCGGAACAAGGTTACAGTCGCATGTCTCTAGAATATTTTTCCTTCCTCCTTCTTCCTTTTTTTTTCAATTCAAAATTTAATTCAATTTTTTTTTCAAAATTCTAAAAAATACTCTGATCCAGGGTAGTATTATTTGAGATATGAATTCAACAGCTTTTTCCATCTCTTTCAGGTGTGGTGATATAGATGTCATTAGCATTGGCTTCATTTTGGCAAATGGTAGAGGATTTATGTGCTTTGAAGTTAATTTTGGGAATTTCAGTAATAATCTTTGCAAGACCTTGCATGTCAATCTGATAGAGTCCTGTTGGATGTGCAGTATCTTTCTCTTTCATGAATTAGTCCACCGTTACTTGCCACTTGATTGGTTTGGACGCCTGTTGGGTATGATCTGTCTTCTCACAAGGCTTCGTTTCTTCAATGGGCTGGGAGACAACTTTCTCTTCAGTTTGAACTATTTCCACGACTTTTGGTTCCTGCTGCATTTCACTGTAAATTAAAAAACTTTTTTGAATTTTTCGGAATGTTTTATTACACACAATAAATTAAAGTTACAAAATGAATGGAGATAGAACGGAATGGGATGCATGCCATATGAATTAATGAAGAAATCATGAACAACTTCAGGAAAGCTATGAAGTGAATTTCAATACTTTTCAAATATGATAAAAGAAAGCTTTCTTGTTGAATATAGCTTGAATATAGCTTGAATATGTCTTGGTTTCTATTCCCTTTTTTGCAGATGAGATCATAAATATATACTACATCGGCAATGAGATGGACTATTTTCAACTAAAATCAATTTAATAACCTTCCTACAGGGGTGTATTCAAGAGGGGCTGTCTGGGTTGTAGCCCCTGCCTTTTTTGGCAAAGAAGCTATTTGCCCTATTTTCGTCATGCTAGTCATAATGAATTCACCTTGGCAAAGAGCAATTGAAGGATCCTAAGACATTTTAACTTGACACCTACTAGAGCACTTATCTGCCCTTTTTGTGGCTAAAACACCTGCCCTCTAAAATTCATCGTTGCGCTTCTGATTCCTAAGACAAATTTTGTTTAAATGATAAAAAAGTCAATTGTTCCTTAATACTACAATATTACCTTTGCTGCAATTTCTCGAACTCTTTGACAGCTTCTATACAACGTGGGTCCTCCTCGCTATATATGTCTACCTCATTGCCTTTATGAACACGATCTACATGACTTGTTGTTGAAGATGGATTAAAACAAGTAAGCCAAAATTTCCCTTTTTCTTTTGTTTTATAGCTTTCAAAGCAGTACATACAGAAGGCTTTGGTTGTATGCTCATGTCCATGTTTCAATCGTTTTACTACAGGGGTTGCTGTTTTTCAGATTGTCTTTTGCGAGCAGACATCATGTCGCTAAATGCTGCAATACAGGTTAGTAAAACCATTAAAGATTTGAATGAAGGGGCATAAAATTTTAAGGAAAAATAAAGGAGTATTGGCTTTAAAAAGAAAATTAAAGCCAATATTAAATTAAAGCCACAATCAAAAGTTTTTGACAGATCTGGACACAGACCAACCTTTGTTCATGGTTTGGTGAGTGACCTAACTCCTCCCTTGGCAATCCTTACCATTAAAGCTAAACTTTTGTTTTTGTTAGGGAACAGGGCTACTTATAGTAGAATCCAGCCATTATCAAATTAAGGTTGAGATGACTTTGAAAATATTTGGGAACAATGGCTGCTTACCATTACTTGGGCAAGGTTTTTTGTCGTCAGTTTGAGTTTCGCTTCCTGGTTTCAATCGGTGAGCACGAAATCCCACCCACTGCAGTGAGGTGTTGCGAGCCTCCTGCGCATTCAACATGTACCGAGAAACGAACAAACGAACGAATGATGTAGAGATCGTCGGAACCACTCGCTCAGTTGCCTTTGGTAGAAATGTCCTGTTGTGATGTTTTGAGTCGGCTTTGTAATTTTATGTATCCCTCAATCAGGATAACTATTGTTTCATCCCCTCATGCTCAGGTAAAAACAAGAGCAGCAAAAAACTTTGAAACTTCGAAACTTGCAAAACATGAAAGCCCACGAGAACAGTTTTTCAGGGAAGTTTAATCAACTTTGTGGTTTAATCGTTGATGCAGAAAAAATTATGACAAAATTCAGTGGCAGCCAAAGTTTCGACCTAACTGGTGAATTTCAACGGACCTATTGCATATGAATATTATTCATTGAGTTGCACAAGATCAATAACAAATATATTATTTAGAATTTATTTATTAGAATTACACTAATCTGGGTAGATATTATCTTTTCAAGTTTTAAAAGTGTACCACCACACAAGTGGAACCATCGAAAATTCAGTTATGGGATGGGATGGTCATGTTTTGTACGTAAATTGTTTATTTTACATTCAGGGCAAAACTGATTATTATTCATAATCAGTTTGTATCATAATCAGTTTCTATCAGTTTTAATCACGGCAATTTCTCCTTCCAATTTTAAGTTTCATAGTTTTCAGCTTTCATGGTTTCAGAAATCCAGCACTGAAATTGAAAACTTTGACGATTTGATACTACTTTGTTATAAAAGTAAGTACTTCCTTATACAAAAGAAGTCGATCCGACGATTCATTCTGAGACTAATATTTTTGGCCTAAGTTTCTGTGACTGGCAAACATTGACTTGAAGTACTGTTTATACATTGAACAAATAAATACTGCCTCCAGCATGCAATACATGTAGTCCTGAATGAAATTACGAATAGTTTGACTTAGAACTAAAATAAATTCTTGGAACGTTCTGATTATACTTTCAAAGAAAACTTCAAAATTCAGCCATTACAGATTACGGAAAGGGAAAGGAAAAACTCTTTCGAATTCCGTTCCGATGATTTTTCATTATCGTCAATCTTACAATCCGATAACCGATGGCAAGAAAACAATGGCGCTGCGCAGGAAGCTCGCATCACCTCACTGCAATGGGTGGGATTTCGTGCTCACCCAATGATGAATCTAAAATAACAATAGAATACTAAATTGCATTTCAGCAAAAAATTAATAAATCATAACAATGTCAATGTAATGAGCAATAGCTAATTAAGTAATACCAGGTTCAGGTGCATCAAAGTATCTCATAGGTAACAAGTCAAATACAAAGTACAACTACAAGTCTTTGCTCGGCTGCTTCATTCATTTCTAGTCACTTGATAACAGGTATCAGCTCGAAAAGTTGTGTTTTCATAAATCTATACTACTTTATGGTACTCAGTTTATTTATTCATCAAATTATCTGTTTATTTGCAATACTACAACACGCTATGAATTACAACATATTATTATTTAATTACAACTACAAGTACTAACCTTGATTTTTTGGCCTATTTTTAGGCCTACTTGTAGTACTTCACTACAGGACTCGATTCCAACGCATGACGACCACACGCAGCAAGGAGGGCAAACAAAGCAGAAAAACAACTTGTCAACTGATAAATTGTGATGGTTTGCTAAAAACGCAATAAATAAGAAAATATTACAAGACTGACATTATGTTTACGACTTGACGAATTAGCTTATCAATTAATTCATGAAATAAACAAACTACAAAACAAGAATATTAGGAGCATTAGTACAAAACAAAACAGCGAGAAAATCATGTCATAAACTAAGTAAAATACAGCAAAATAACTACAAACTTACAATCTGTCCTTGTCACAGCAACTTGAAGCTTCTCTACGTTCGTGAATTCAGCACTGATTTTACTAGCAATGTTTACGCTATTTATGTAGTTTATGGAGTTCAAAGTCTAATTAACGAAGTTTGCATTTTTAAACGATATTAAGAGTTTCTCATAAAACAAGGTCTCAAAGCAATTGCAACACAAAACACCCTTTATTATCAACTCAGTTGTGACAGCCTCCATTGTTCTCCATCCTTGTATTTTCTTCTGAATTCTCTCCTCTTCTTCTCTATTCATGTGTAACACTACTAATGCTTTCTTCTGTACGAGCCAAGCACTTATTACAGGTGATTCTTCCCCCATACCCTTCATCTTCTTCTTTGCATGTTCCATGGAGGAGTGAACAGGAAGGCTACATATTTGACAAATGTGCGCATTGCCACAGACTTCATTGCAAACGCAACAGCAAAAATCGTTTATATCATCCACCGTCTATATAATTGCCTATAATCGTCTATATAATTGCTTTCACTGGATACACGTACACGAGTAACCTCTGTTATCAAAATGGCTGGCTTTAGACGATTTGTAAATCAAAATTTTTCTGAAAATTAAGACTTTGGGTCTCAAAATAAAGAATTTTTTTGAAGATTCTCAGGATCCAAGCCTTTAAATGAGTCAGCCTCTATCTTATGTAACACCGAGTTTTAGCAGAACGAGTACTCCGCTATCAACATCGTTTGTACAATCACATATTCTTATATATGGATTTCCAACACCGTTCATCGTTCCTTTGCAACGAACGTTGTCGATTTTGTTCCAATAATTATACAGTTATGAGAAGCGGCATAGAAAATTCTTCGTCAGACATTGTGCTTGTAAAAAAAAGTAACAGAGAAAGAAGACAACATTTAATCCGCGTTGACATGTATCACAGAGAAAACAAGAGGCGAATTAGCATTGGGCGATACTAATACTAATAAAGCGGCCCTTTTCATCCTTACTAAAATGTTTGGCTGGTAGAATTTCTAAAAAAGACCATGTACACGGGAAAAGGAAGGTCCTAACTCGTTAATCCCCCCCAATATATAGAAAAGTAGCCCGTGTACATGGGGCCCAAGTTAGGGGAATTTTAGTGTTTGTAAAGTAGGCTGATTAATTTATTTTTTCCAAGGCTTTTTTGTTTGGCTGTAGTAAATACTCCCAGAAAATTGAAAGCAATACTGTTAAAAAATGTTAAAATTTTAATCGGATTTGCTGTTTCCTTAGCTACAGTTTGATCAAAGTCAATAGAAAATAAAGACTGGTCTGAAATGTTGGCTCAGCAAGTCTGATGTTGAACAATTAAGCAAAAACTCACCCCAGACCCCTAGAGTGCATAACCCCTTCACTGTAATGGCAGCTGCAGCTTGTTTGCCGTTGGAGGAACGTGAACCTGAAGTACAATTTGTCTATGAGCTCGAGTTGATCGCTAACTATGTCGGAGACAAAAGTCGAAATGATGAAGAAGATTTCTTGGAAGAGCTCCTTGTTATGGATTGGGAAGTGAGTTTATTTTTGACGGAATTATCTCAGTGATTTGATTTAGAAAATTAGGCATAGCTAGTCTAGTAGGTAAGGTTTATAATATCAGTATCAATCAGATCTATATGCCTTTTGATGTTATTTCATTGTTGTTTTACTTGTGTTTGAGTTGGTAATACACTTGCTTTATTGTACCTATTACATATAAATGTAATAATTGTTACATTATAGGAAGAACAGAAACATGAATCAACAGAAGTGAGCTGTATTCATTATTCAAAGGTTTACAAAACTGAAAGAGGACTTAAAAGGCATTCTAAATTATGCAGGAAAAGGAAAGACCCGATTGACAGAACGATATTGCTGGATATCCTCAAACAATCAGTTGACAAAGTAAGCCAAGATAAATGTTTTGTAGAAGAAATAAGAGCAGATGCTGTAGGTTGTGCTGTGACAGCTGATCATCCATTGTTGCATGCAGACTCGCTGAATAAATTATTCTGCAGTCTATCTGCATCTATAAATGCTTACATATTCTATAGAGAATTCACAGCTGCCATCATATGTGATGCACAACAATGGTTTCCACTTTTGAGAGAAATAACAGCAACACAGATATTGTTCTAGTTTGGTAATAAGATGGTCCATTATGTACACATACCCAAGGTATTGGATGATGCAAATGAACAAATACCACTAACAACTATGGAAATTCACGGCATTGAGTACATTGGTGGTTATGTGATTAGGTCTTTGGACCAGAAGCTGTGTCAAAAGATTGACAAAGACATCAAGGAACAGTATTCAGCTATAATAGCAGCATGCTTGGACAACATACCCAGCACACCAAACAATTTAGTGCAGACAGTGACAAGAGGAGGTCTGTTGCAAATTACTAAACATAACAAATCATCATCTAACACAAAAAATTTGCCAAAAACACAAAACTTGCTGTTGCAATCTTTAAACTACTGCAAAGTAAAGTTCTTAGAAAGATAAAAATTGAAACTGTCCTCTGTTTCCTGCTACAATTGGTGGTTCTATCTTTTTCACAACATCTTTGCAAAAATAGAAGATATTGTCTCTTTGATGGCCATTTCCAAAACTTTCCAGATCTTTCCATGACATCTGTTCGGATTTCATTTCCATCAGCACCACCAATTTCAGTAATTTCACCAGGAAACATTTCCCCTTCGTATTTGACAACAATCCAATCACCTATGGCAATGTCAAGACCATCTGAAACAGCAACTTCACTTTCACTATTACTTTCATCTGTGATTTGCTCTTCATCGCTGCTACTTTTGTCATCTTCTGGAATTTTATTCTTTAATATCCTCACTTCACTTAATTTCCTGGCATTTGATGTCCCTGCTACAAGCAAGTTAGAAGATCCCTTGGCTCTCACAAAGTGAATCTTGTGTGTGTTTGTAATTAGGATGGTATTGTCCCAATGAGCATTTAGGTGAACTTCATTTTCAGCAACTTCATTCTCAGCAACTTCATTCTTAGAAATAAAGAGAATTTTTATATCAGGGTTTCTTTGAAGGGCCAACTCATGGAACATTTGAGGTGTGGTGGCAAAACCATTACCACTTCGAACATATCTCCAAATAGATCGCTTCACAGTCCTTCCTAAGCCATCAATATTGCCTTTGCCATTTGATGTAGCAAGGAAATGCCAGCATATCTCACAATGAAATTGTTTTTGCGAAGGATAAAGATTTGAGAAAAGGAACCTCGGCTTGAACTGGCTACTAGGTCCGTCTGAAAAAACATGCACTCTTTCAAACTCTGGGTATTTTTCTCTTAGAATTGAAATCAGTTTGGACACAAATGTGTATACAGCCAACTTAGTATGATCCAAATCATCAGAAACTATAACAGTGCTCTCTTCCTTTCCAGTATCAACCCAAGCCTGTGCTGTAAGTGTTGCTTGTGAATGTTGCCAGTGAGCAGACTGAATTTCATTTTGGCATGCAAGTGTTGCATTTTCTGAAAAATCAATATGCATGGCAATTGTTTTCCCGTCCACATTTTGTGTGATTTCCTCCATAAATGCAGCTTGTTGTCTTTTCGCATATACATGCATAAGAAATGGTTTTAGTTGATTCTTTAGTTCATGGAATGTGTCTTCAGCAATGCTGTTCACCTCAACTTTTATAATTTTTTTATCATTCTTTTGCCACTGAAAATAGGTTACAGACAGGGTAGCATCTTCTCCGACTGGTTCATAATGAGATATGTTGTTTTAGCAGATGTTGCACTTCAGGGTCATGCATTCTTTCGAATTTGGGTCACATACAATGGAATTTGTGAATGCAGTTGTGCTGCTGGGTAACTCTGTACAGTTTTCAAGAGCATTCAACAGCAACCTGATGTTTTCATGATACATGCAAACACACACACTGTGTGGCATTTTATCAAAAAGCTTGACATTCTTTGGTCTGAGCTGGAAGAATTTGCTTCTCCCAATGGAATAATCAGGATTCTCCTCCAAGTAGAGCTGGTGGGCTTCTGCCAGAGACATCAGCATGTATTTACACTGCATATAAATCTTAATCTTTTTCCCGTTTGCATCTCTCTCTCTAATTACAACCCGACCTTTACGTCCTGGTGCTTGCCAACTGATATTGTCTCTTAAGTAAAAGTCTTATTTTTGGTATCTTCATCCAAACCAGTTTGATTCGTAACTTTTTTCTGCTTTGCATAACCAACACCAATTTCTCTGGCTAAGGTTTTTGCCACTGCTTTTCTTTTCCTGGGTGACCTTGGTAGAGATGTTCTCACTTTGTTCATAGCTTTTCCCATTCCTGAACAGCAACTGGTCACCAACATCTGCATGCAGCTGCTTGCGTTTCTCATCTCTGTATTTTTGGACACGTGCATTCTTTATGACTCTATACCCCCTCCATTCTCCATTAGACATTTTACTTTTAGCAGCCTCTCTTGATTTTGCTTTTGTGATTCTGTCCTTTTCTTTCCTATCTTTCCAAAGGTCTTGATCAGCCTTAATTTTAGCTCTCCGCCTGGCGCATTTCTCTTTGTTTCTCAAAGGCATAATCTTAATACTTGATGAAAATAATCACACCACATACAATCTGTATTACTAAGTCAAATGCTGAATGTTCACGTTAAAATCTAGATGCTGCTTCTTAGTTACTTAATAACAGTCAAACTCTGTTTTCATTACGAGGCTATTTTTTGATTGAGAGTCAAAATGAGCACCTGATTTGAAAGTGTTGGACGTACAAAATAATTGTATGTATAAAAAAATTGAAAATCTATGAAATGGGTTCATTGGCTAAATTAATACTGCTGTAAATATTGGTTTAATTGGAAAGAATAGCAAAAAATAAAAGATTCTTGCATTGTCTAGCAGAACATTTTGAAAACCAAGATGTTCTGCTCACCAGACCAGAACATTTTCTTAGATTCTTGCTGTACTGCTCTGAAATGAGAAGTTCCACAGTAGTTACATTATCACAAAAATCCCTTGCATAGCTTCGAGTTACTTGTTGTTTTCAATATTTTTTGGGGCAGAGTAGAGGCTACTGATGTAAATTATGTATTTGCCTCTTGAAGTTTTTGCAAGGATTGTCTTTGATTGTCTTTGGATTATTTTCTGTTGCATCAATCATATCTGTGGCGGGAAATTCCTCTTTCAAGTCTTCGTGCCAACCCACCATAACATCTATTGCCAGCAGCACTTTATTGCAGAAACTAGGGGTCATCACCCGCTTCGCTCCTTCGCCCCAGCCCGTCAAGTCAAAAAGGCTTAATCTGGTTGGCGCTCGCCTGTCTATCTATTATCAAGAAACATTGACTGATACGGCGCACTTCGTGCGCTGCAGTCGCTTCGCTCATGCCTCTTTCCACCCCACGTACAATGGGTTAGCTCGCTGCGCTCGCCTGTCTATCTATTATCAAGAAACATTGACTGATAGGGCGCACTTCGTGCGCTGCATTCGCTTCGCGCATGCCTCTTTCAGCCCCACGTACAATGGGTTAGCTCGCTGCGCTCGCCTGTCTATCTATTATCAAGAAACATTGACTGATAGGGCGCACTTCGTGCGCTGCATTGGCTTACGCTCATGCCCCTTTCAACCCCACTTACAATGGGTTAGCTCACTGCGCTCGCCTGTCTATCTATTATCAAGAAGCACTGACTGATAGGGCGCACTTCGCGCGCTGCATTCGGTTTGCTCATGCCTCTTTCAACCTCACGTACAATGGGTTAGCTCACTACGCTCGCCTGTCTATCTATTATCAAGAAACATTGACTGATAGGGTGCACTTCGTGGGCTGCATTCGCTTCGCTCATGTTTCTTTCGGCCACACGTACAATGCGTTAGCTTGCTGCGCTCGTCAGTCTATCTATCATCAAGAAACATTGAGCGATAGGGCGCACTTCGTGCACTGCATTCGCTTTGCTCATGCCTCTTTCAACCTCACGTACAATAGGTTAGCTCGCTACGCTCGCCTGTCTATCTATTATCAAGAAACATTGACTGATAGGGCACACTTCGTGCGCTGCATTCGCTGACGCTCATGCCTCTTTGAGCCCCACTTACAATGGGTTAGCTCGCTGCGCTCGCATGTCTATCTATTATCAAGAACCATTGACTGATAGGGCGCACTTCGTGCGCTGCATTCGCTTACGCTCATGCCCCTTCCAACCCCTCTTACAATGGGTTAGCTCGCTGCGCTCGCATGTCTATCTATTATCAAGAACCATTGACTGATAGGGCGCACTTCGTGCGCTGCATTCACTTACGCTCATGCCCCTTTCAACCTTACGTACAATGGGTTAGCTCGCTGCGCTCGCCTGTCTATCTATTATCAAAAAACATTGACTGATAGGGCGCACTTCGTGCGCTGCATTCGCTTCGCTCATGCCTCTTTCAACCCCACGTACAATGGATTAGCTCGCTGCGCTCGCCTGTCTATCTTTCATCAAGAAACATTGACTGATAGGGCGCACTTCGTGCGCTGCATTCGCTTCGCTCATTTCTCTTTCAACCCCACGTGCAATGGGTCAGCTCGCTGCGCTCGCCTGTCTATCTTTTATCAAGAAATATTGACTGATAGGGCACACTTCGTGTGCTGCATTCGCTTCGCTCATGCCTCTGCCTACTCCTCTTGCAACAGTTTGGCTCGCTTCGCTCGCCTGATAACCCCTTATCATAATTTGTTTGTTAAAACTTTGGGCTTGTTTACATTAGGCCTAAGCGTCGCAAGCATGCCGAAGCAACAATGGCGGTCGTACAAAAACTAAAACTATCTCACTCAAAAAACAAAACAAAGCTATCACCTGTGTTCTCAATTGTCTCCTGTAATTTTCCAGAGGTCTCTCAAACAATTAGCAAGGCTTTACAAACATAATTCAGGTCGTAAAACATTTTGAAAGGCGCCCAGTTATCCTTTGTGTTGATAACAAAAACACGCGTCTTCTCCAAAAGTACCTGCTGTTCAACCCGAGGGCTAATTTGCAATTTGCATGATAACGAAAAACGCGTTACTTTTCACGTGAAGCCACGAAAGAGCCAATCAAATTGCAGGAAAAGGCGAAACGGGTCACGTGAAGAGCGAACACTCTGTTCCAAAATGGAGTTCGCGACGCGAATTTGGAAGTTTCGCCAGCGTAAACCGTCGTTTTTTCGTGATAGCACAATTAGTGGAGCAATTAATGGAATAACTCAAAAATTCTTTTAAAATAGGCTTGCAAAAATAGATAACTTTTGCCTACTCCAGAAACGGAGCCTTTCCATGCAAGTGTCCACCTTTCGCGACCCCATTGAAAAAAGCCTTATTGATCACCGATTCGCCGTTTCGTCCCATTGTTTTGAGGCGTTCGACCTATTGTTTCGGGTCGAATCTATTGTTTTAGGCAGAGTTTCGCCACCGTCACGTGACTCCATAGAATATATATATTAGACCATCCTGCAGCGGCGGACACGTTAAGCAATCCGTTCTAATTAAAGTTGATTAAGTTGCGATAAGGTCAGTGGTGGGACACGCAAAGAAAAAGAATTGTGTTTGAAATCATTGATGTCCTCATACTGCCATCCATTCCCCACCATTAGCTCAATGAAATCCCCGAGTCGCCATTTCCATTCCAAGGTTGTTCTAGGTGCATGATGACTTAAATTGAAATCCTTGAAGTCGTCATAGTTGGAACCATTCCCCGACCACATGGTCCATGGAATCCCCGAGTTCCGATTTGCATTCCAAGGTTGTTCCAGGTCCATGTTTTCTCCCATGACTTAACTTGAAATCATTCAAATCTTCAAAATTGCATCCATTCCCCCACAGCATGGTCCATGGGATCCGCGATCCCAACTTTCATTCCAAGGTTGTTCTGGGTCCATGTTTTCTCCCATGATTTAATTTGAAATGATTCTGATCCTCATATTGCCATCTTTTCCCCCATGGAAGTGCAAAGGTTGCATTCCATTCGAATGTTGTTCCAGGTCCATTTTTTCGCGATGCAAATGTTCGTGCACTTCTGAGCGTGCCAGAAACGTCTCGATTTAAACCGAAGGGAGAGAATCGTTGCGATTGAATTTTATATCAGAAAACATAATTGGATCCATTTAATTCGACATTTTGATTAGAGAATATACAATATTAAAAATACAGATCAAATTGGTAAAAACATATTTGCAACTACACGATTTCCATGAAAGCAATACAAAAGCGCATTGTGAAAATTTTAGAGGGGTCCCAAAGTTAGATGCATCTAAACACGCAGTCAAAAATTCACGATATATAAAAGGGTTTCAAATACAGCAATCATGAACATTTTTAGTTGATTCACTCACATATTTCACAGACCAAATGCACAACTTTGGCGTTTTGAATTGCAGCTCAGTGGAGAGCACGTTTCCAGTTTAGAATCCATGTGAAGTGGATTCTAAAACAGCACACGTTTATGTTATGCAGAACGAAAATGACGTGCTTGACATCCAATACTTTCAAGCCTTCGGATGGCCAGTCGTGAACAGTTCTCTGGATGCCAGGGAGAAAGGGTTTCGTGGGATTTCATGCTTTTGGGCACGGCCTGCTTCAATGCAATATGAAAATAGCTGTTTTCGAGTCTGGCCAGTTAGAGTTTCACATGGAAAACTGCAAAAATCGATTTAGAATTTTAGTATTGATCGATTAGAGCTGTTTGAAACAAATCAGAGTCAATTTATAGAGAATACGATTGAGATTTTGAAAATATATTGCACGGCTGGAGAAAGTTGAAAAGCGAGTTGTTGATCACGGAATCTGAGCTAAATAAAACAATACAACTGAGCGGAAAATATAGAAAAAACGTAGCCACTCACCAGTGAAGTTCTTTGGGAAACAGTTGTGAATAGCAAGTTCCAAGTAAAATTCCAGTTGATTGCAAGGAAGGGCAGAATAGCTTTTAGACAACTGCATGTGCTTTGAATGGCTTCGTTTCAGTGAAATCACGCAATTGCCGTTTCTGAAATTCGTTCTTTAGATGGTTGCATCCAAGCCTGTAATTATAAAAGCAGAAAGTGACAATTTATGGTTTTAGAATTCGATTTAGTAGTGAAAAGATTTGTAAAGTAAAACATTATTGAGAATTTTAGATCACCCAGAAAGTTCTGTAAACAACGGATCTGAATAAATCGAAAATAAAATAAGAAGGACACAGAGGAGTTTAGTACAGGCAAATAGAAACAATTTAGCAACGTACCAGTTAAATCCTGAGAATCTTTTATTTGGAAATCTCGAGTAAAACGGCAGCAAAAATAAAACGCAGCAACACAACGAAAGCAATTCATTCGGTTTGTCCCGTCCCAAATTGGAAAATGGACATCGACTGCACGCTCGCTCAAGGAAGGAAGCAACTTCCTCATCAATCAAAGGCAACAGTAACAAAAGGGGTTGTCGGATTAGTGTCAAACGCAACAGGGATTCATTGTTTCGAAAACGGTAAACAACGCACGATCGATCTTTCCAGAAGGATGACATCATCCAGACGCAGTTTTAATCAGGGGGTCGCGTGGCACAACACGTTTTGTTCGACTCGATGCTTTAGTACGCGAGGAATCTCGGGACACGTCCCCCTGGCACCCAAAACAAAAGCCTCGGCACTGCAGTAGCTGACAGAGGACACAAAGCAGACTTCAAACGAAAACAAAGGGCGGAAGGATTTTCGAGGTAGAAACTGGAAAATATCTGAAAAACAAAAACGAATTTCGAAAAACAAAATACATAATAGTAATATAGAGGCAAGTGGAAATAATTGCGAATGGTTTTCGAAAAGAAGAGATGAGAGGAATTTTCGAGGTAGTGACCACAAACGCCCGTCGCTGGGGGCCTTTGAGCGGACGCTTCCGTGCCGCTACCGTTTTAGTATATAGAGATTCTCAGTAATAAACTTTTGCACAATAAAGTTAAGTAAATGTTCAAATATTTTTGGCCCAGAGGGGCACTCAACATATTTTAGGGATTTGTAAACTGAAATTATGTTCAGGGTATTTTACAGTAATGCACTGTAAAGTAAGAATAAGGTTCTGCTTATATTTGAAATCTACAGTAATTCTAAAGTCCATCTCACATGAGATGTCACCTGAGATTTGTGATGAGGCAAATTTCCTTTTTCAAAACACTTCACTGTATATTTCTGGGCATTTGTAGGTGACATCTAATTTAAGATAGACTGTCTAAATTTCCTTATTGAAATATTCCCCTAAATGTTGGTAAAGGTTAGCCCTATCTTATTTACAGTGTTTTGTCTTGTTTCATCCTTTCACGTTTATCTAAATTTGAACATGAAGAATCAACAAGCATCTGCATTTAAATGTGCCAAGTACACATTGAAGTGAGGTCATGCAAGTCAGTTCCATTCACAACGTTTAGCCTACAAAAAGTTTTCTTCTACTTGAATTCTAGTGCATTTTTATTTAATTAGCAGCATCAGAATATCATTTGTACCAACATTTGTAGTTTTGATAGTCCAAGCAGATAGTCAAACAACCATATTCTTGAGTCACCCAGTTTGATGTTAAGAATTCTTTAAACTTCTTGTCTACTGTGTAAACCGTAAATCTGGGAAACAAGAAAACTTCTTGCTGGAAAAATTTGCAGTTATCTTTTGAATCCCTTTATGTTCAACATCCATGAGAAATTTTGGTACCACAGTTTTATTTCCAGAAGAATCTATAAAAACTGGATCTTCTTTACCCGTGCTTGACATTAGTTTCCTTGATATGCAATACCAAGCACCTTTCAATTGGTCTGGAAGTGGAGATGGAATCGAATGGCGACTTGTGGAATGTTCATCAAATGATTCTCTTCCTCTGTATGCCTCTCTTGTTGTGTGTATAATGTCTAACGATCCTGCTATCTGAAGACATGTCTTTATAGTTGTGTGCCCAGAAACTGATTGCTTGATTGGCTTTACTATGCAGCCTTCCACCCAACTGTCATGTTCAATTCCTTTCCCATTCTTACGAGAGAGATTTATACAGGAGTTCTGCTGTAGCATCTTCCTAAATGCAAGTGGCCACTGTACCAGAAAGTTCACCACATGAATAAATGTCTCTGTGTAATAATTTCTAAATCCTAGATGAGCATAAACAGGAATTTGTAATATATAGCATGTTTCTCTTCCCAATCCAAAATTGTAATGTGTACTGAATTCAAACAACTCTAATAGAGGTGCAAAATGCATAAACAATTTTGATCGGTACTTGAAAGCAGGACTTGACTCAAGGGAACTTTTTAGAAACTCTTTAAAGCACCCCAGAATGATCTCATTGTGGTCCCCACTCCGCCGACAGCAGGATCTACGTGCATTTGTTGATGGGAAATATGTTGAATTTTTGAACTCATGTACAGCTGCGAAAGCATATCTTTTACCACAATCCCTCACTGCCTCCTTGATCCGCCTGAAATTGTTTTTCTCAAATTTCTTCTTCTTAAATGCATCTTGATTTAAATGTGGTCTTTTCAAAACAGTTCTCACAATGTAATGAAATCCTCCTGGGCCTTGCTCTTTGAAGCAGCTTTCAATTAATGCGCCTTTCATGTGAAGATCCCCTGGAATAACACCCACCCATGAAAGTGATGATGACCTTTCCATGACACCCCTGTTATTCTTGCATGTTCCTACATCACCAACCACTCCAGTGATAAATCCATCAGTTGCACGGTTAATATTTTCAGAAACATCAGATGTTGCATTACTTCCCAGATCCTTAAGCTTAGAAAACGACAAGTCGTACGACATGATATCTTCATCTTCAGCATCAGAAGAATCAGGATTGAGGATGTCATATATGTCAGCAACTTGTAACTTACTTGCCATTTCTAATGGGCTTGGGATACCTGCAAACAGAGGACCCCTAACTGCTGCTCCGCGTTTGACTAAAGGTGTGCACAAATCAGCATTCTTTTTTACTACAGCAATGTTAAGTGGTGTAGCACCACAATGTTCTTTAACATTATGATTGAATCCAGCTGTAAGTATATATTCAGCAAATAATGTGTTCCCTTGCTCCACAGCAACATGCAGAAAAGACCTGCCAAGATGGTCTCTCAGGTTTATGTACTGTTCTTTCTTCTCGGTTAAATAGTGAACATATTGATCGCCCTGGTTCTGTTCATGCATATTCCATAACTTGTTAAGAAGTTTGTCATATGTCATTGAAAACACTTTGTCTTCTTCCTTGAAAATATATCTCTTTTCTTTCAGAGTGAGGCAAGGGATATCCCCATCCTGAACACTTCTTGTCTCTGTTTCATTGTTTCCTGGAGTTAGATGTTCAGATCCAACATCATCTTCTGCTAAATCTAGGCCCAAATCAAATATTTTAGCAAGGAAAGTATTGATTTCCTCATCACTTGACCAACTTTCTAATGGTACATTTGTATCTTCTATATTTTCTGATGAAGGAGCTGCCCCTTGGAGTTTCTTATCTGTTTCATTTAAGAACTTTACAAATTCCTTCATTTCATTCTCATGGTCCTTCATAATTCTTAGGAACTCAACATTCTCTCTTGCTTGTTTCAATGAAAATTGATTTGATTGAATATCAAAGGGAATTCTTTCTTTTACCACTGTATGTGGCATTCCAAAATCTCTTGCAAGTTCTTGCAAAATAGCCCCTGTTCCTGACACAGTGGGGTTATTTTCAAGGGAAAGTGTCAATCTGTATACATTTGATTTAGTGACATCATTTAGTGGAAACATCTTTTGCGGTAGTGGAGGCACTATTTTGATGTTGCTATTGTCTTCTTTGTATGAGCCTTTGGAAAGCCATTTGTCAAAGTCATCCTCTGACATGCCTTTTATATCTTGCTGAAAGGGCAGGGAAGATAGTGCATCTTTTAAAATACTTAAGTAGTAGTAATTCAGCCAGTTTTCCCATACATTAGAGTGGTCTTGGTTCCCACCTATCAAGATATCTTCTGCTGTAACACTGTTGATATCCTGTTGACTTTCTTTTGCTGTTTCTTCATCCATAAACAGTGATTCAATTCCCATTAAGTTTGGTATGAGAAGCCCCCGTGCTGTGAAATTCCACATTTTGGGACCAAATACTTTAAACAGCCTCAAATACTTCTTACTACCTCTGTACATATTTATGTTACCAATAAGGAAAATGAGCGGACTCATCTCATTTGTTAATCGGCTAATCTCATTTGACTTTCTTTCAATAAAGCTGTCAAGAAATTTGCTTACAACTGCCCAACTGTATGTCACACGCATGCGACAGAGCATATTCATAAGCCTTTGACCAACTCCATATGAAAGAAGAAGCAATGAAAACAACAACTTCACATCATTTTTGAGATCTTTGTTCTTCAAACTCATCAAAAGACTGAGGGCATGAACAAAGCCTAGCTCCTTCACCTTTGATGCACCTCTTTCTTCATCATCAACAGTGAACAATGTTCCCATGATGTCAAATAGGAAGGGACAATCTTTCCTGAAGTTTACCTGAAGTTCACTAAAGTTGTCATCAGTAAAAACAAAGGCAAATGGATCTAGTTCATTGCTTCTCAGTCCAAGATTCAATGATTGGGACAATGATGAGTACTCTTTCTCAAGCTGCATCTTCAATTTTTGAGGCAATTTGGTATACTCCTGTTTTTCACTTAATAACTTTATCTCTCTTTCGTACATTTTATCAAGTTTTTCATGGTATGAGAACAATTTTTGCTCTTCATTATTGTACATGTCAAATAAGCATTTTAGCTGCAAATTATCGCATTGCTTATCAGATATTGACATTCCTATTTCTGCTCTCCAGCCCTCTAATCTTACTTTGGTTGTGTTGATCAATTGCTTCATCTTACTGATATCTGATCCTTGATCTAACTTCAACGTACTGTCCTCATCAATGGCAAATGAGGATTGTACATATTCTTCCTTCTACTCAACGTGACAATGTCTCCAAAAGCCTTACCAACTGCAGTTGTGGCCATTTGTTTTCCCTCTCTTGAAGAAGGAAGGCAAAGCAAATTTATGACATCCAACTGAGATACCTCACTCTCATGGCTGAAACAATATGTTTCCTTCAAAAGTGCAACTCTCTTTTCAATCCTCTCTTTGAAATAGGAACCTTTTTTATTGCTATGATATCCACTTGCAACAGATGAGGATGAACTTGCACTGCTGGTTGGTTCATCTAAGTCAGTTATTAATTTCCTGCATGCACCAGATTTGATGCGTTTTTGCTGTGGCTCCCTTTTCACTTTGGATGGCGTAAGCTCATGCTTATTGTCACTACTTCTACCAGCAGATTCATAACTAAATCCTAAAAGTTTTAAGACAATACCAAAAACTCACATTAGGACTAATGATCAGTGATTTATGTCATTTCATTTGGCTTTTCAATATTGACAACATTTACTAAAAATATAAAAAGACATACAGGCTTACCCCTTCAGTATTTATCAAAATATTATATTAATAAAGGTTGACTCAAACTAAAATGTATTTCTGGCTATACACACTAACTCTTCGTTAACAACTTTCCTTGGTGAAGAGTTTTCAGAGCTTATAGTTTTTGAGTGATTGGTTTGTTGTGGTAGTTGGGCCTACCATGTATGCAAACACGTGCATTCATACACAACAAATACCTAGTGCCTGGTGCAGTTTTTGCAGCAATATATAGTGAAAGACCCAGAGGAGCATAAGTGTTTAATTTTTGGAGAATCTATAGATGATTGGTAATGTTCAATTCAAGAAAAAATTGGACTGATACGTGAGTTGTGTCATGATAGGAGGAGCTTTCTGGCTGTTAACTGACACTTGCTCTTACAGGCACTGGTACTCTCCCCTATCCAGCTTAATATTGCATTTTTTAAGCAATTCAACAGAAAAAGCCGATGGTTTGCTTGGCAAATGAAAATATCTATCAATTTCAATATCAAAAGATAAACTTACCAGAGCAGGCACTTTCCGATCCGTCCGCCATCTTGAAAACCACTTGAAACCCCCTGGCTGAAATTTATTTCACGAATTGCTCTTCGCAGAGCTCTCTGACGGCCAAAACAATACTTTCACGTGAAAGAGAATAGCTTATTGTGCATAACTGTCTTTTCATTGTTAACCAACCAATAGAAACGTAGAAAACTGGTTATGTGCATTGAAACGACTGGAGTGTACACTGAAACGACGCCTGTGTGGCACAGGTTTCCTTTCTTCCTTTCTTTTTTTTCGCAAAATTACGGACCAAGGGAATACGGAACTAGGAATCATGGACCAAGGGAATACGGAACTAATATGGAAACCTAATCAAAAATGAAGAAATTGCTAATGACTCTAATTTTGGATTGTTGTTTATAAATGAAATTGGCTGCAATTTATTTTACACACTTTGGTATGTGACAAATATTAATAAAATTCTCACAAGAGGTAGAGCTTACCTCTTCAACACAGTGTCTCCAATGGAAAACAAAATAAAATAGATATTACAAATATACAGATTACTGGGAACATATCTGAGTAGTTTTCGAAAAGAACACATGAGGGAAATTTTAGGAGTAGTGTCGGAAAGCTGCCATCGCTGGGGGTCCTTGACCGGCTCTTCCGCCATCGAACCCGTAATAGTATAGTAGGAGAGATATCATAAAGCTGTTGTATTCGTTGTTACCAGTTATTTTCATTTCATTCTGAGACAAAAATTATCAAATTTAACAGAAGACATAATACACAATAAGGTTTCAATTTGGCCAAGAATAACTGAACAGTGATTTACATAAAATAATAGAAATAACTAAAAAGTAAAAAACTAGAGATTATAATAAAGTTATAAATAATATGTATTTAAATATAAAGATTGTGCAATAAAAGTAAGATAGATGTCTTTTATTTTAGTTTTAGTTTTTTGTTATTTCTCTTTTCCTTGTCAGGCTCATTCGTTGGAAATTTTTTGAAAGGCAATCTTCCAACTTTTCACACGGATCTATAAAGTATGATACGACAAAATATTGTAATAGTTCCTTCTACTGAGTTTTCTCTGTGTCACTAATAGCAACAGCTGAACAAATTGTAAGTGTTCATACCTTTTGCTTCCTTCGTTGTTGTCTGATTCCCTCAGTGCTATCATCTGAAATAGGTTAAAGTGCCCCTACGGCTTTTTTTTTTATCGGCTAAAAGTATAGAATCGAATGCGCTGATTCTGATACCGTTTATATTTTGTTGATCTGATGAGTGATTGTTGAGTTACGAGAGATTGCATTCACACTTTCGTGTCTCACTTTTAGGACTGGGTTGAGTCCACTATGACATCATAGTGGACTCAGTGTGCTCAGTGGCGGCGGGCGTAGGCCTACATTCAGTATAATAGATAATGTTGTTTGCGCTGTCTTGTCTTGTTATGTGTATTCGTGGGTATTTGTGCAATTTTGGTGATCAGAATTGAATAGAAAGATTCCATAAATTAAACATTTTTAGTCGGATAGTAGTTCATGACAGTGAGGATTGCAGTGCCGAGGAATGCGAAGATGGCGAGGGGATAGGATTGATTGTATCGTAGAGTAAACCAAACCAGACCGATGATACATTAGATCTGATGAGAACCTGATGCATTTGATCCTATTTGGCTGAGAACTCTTTCGCTGAAAGCCATGAAAGAGATGTGAGCGAGAAAAGAAATGTTGAAAGAAAACTTTCTGGGCATTTGACTGGATATGAATTATTATCTTTCTGTTGTGTATGTGATGAAGTAAAAGTGTATCAAAATTTTATACGTGATATGATGCCATGGCCATATCCATCCGTGTCGGTCAACCTTTGTGTTTGAAGAAACTTGAAATGATTCGATTTTCATTAGATACAGCAAGTGTAGATGCAACACAATTCCTTATTACTACACATGAATTTCGTTATTGCACCGAAATTGATGGTTGCATGTTGGCATTTTCTAACTGCGAACATTTCGTCCATCGTTGCGAATTGATGAAATCTATCCACTTCCTTCTCGTTATAGCTTCAGGGCGATCGTCCTGATAAAGCTGAATCCTGTGAAGCTCCACAAATCTTGATTTATCCGGTGTATTCACGGCATAGCAAAACACATCGATTTGGCATATTTTCCCAGTTTCATGTATAAATCTAACAATTTTCAGGTCCTGTCAAAATATTTGTGATCGTGTTTTTGATCCTATTGAAATCCCGTACTGTTTTAACATTGCACGGCCTACGCCCGCCGCCACTGAGCACACTGAGCAGCCACTACATGGGAATTTTGTAATTCCTACCCACAGCTGCAAACTCATCACAAGCCTTTAAAATTTCAATGCCATAATGTGCCGACCTGTTTCTAATCATCAAAGTAAAAAAAAACAAATATCGAGTCCATAGTATAAGAGAAAATCGACGTCAGATTTGTTGCTTCAGTAGGGGGAAAAAAGGGGCTGCCACTATGATTTCATAGTGGACTCGACCCAGTCCTAAAAGTGAGACAAGGAAAATGGTGAAAATGACGAAACATCGACACTTCCACACGCTATAACTCGTGAACTATGCGTCTGATTTCAAAATAATTTTCAGATCTGAAGTCAGTTTACCGAGTTTTATTGAATTCACAAATAAAAAAAAGCCGTAGGGGCACTTTAATAAGAGTTTGAAAAAACTGTTGGTTTTACAGAATTCAGGTGTTAAGGGCAATAGCATTGATTTTTCTTTCATAGTTACCTTTATCTTTATTGTCTGCTTCTTTTCTGTCATTAAACTCCTCAATAAGAATGTCTTCAGCATCAACATCATCAATTTCATCATCAGTATCATCATCTTTCTCATCACTTTGCTGGTCTTCATCTTGAGATTCAGTTTCTGTGAAAAATATGAGGTTAAAATATTGCATCTGTTCTACATGTTTTCACAGCTTGCCCCCAGCTACTTTTTAGAGACTTTTTAGAAACTGTTTAATGCGAATTTGTGCCATGTAATGAATACTGAGCTTACCAATATCTGAAATATAATATACTACATTGTGCTGAATGCCTGCTGTTATGTGAACAACAGCACTGCCTCCTATGAGCAGGGGGGATGGTCAATTTTTGAAGCACAGACATCCATGCCATCTTCTTTTACCAAGCGTTTTATTATACAATACTTCTGTGTTTCCAACTGGAAATGTTTGGTTGACCTTCCAATTGTTATTGAAACAAGAGCATCTTCGGCAGTTTTATTTTGAATTTTCAATTTTATGTGGTATTGAACATCTGTGTGGGAAGCATTGATGTACTTGAGTATGATAATTTTAGAATTATGCACCTGATTAGAAATAATTTAAGTGATGGCAACAATGAAATACTGAGTTCCCCAGATCTGTCGATTGACATACAGGAAAACCAATTTTACAACAGAAAAATATAGGCTTTGTTTTAGGTTATATACCAATCATTTGCATTCCTTATCTTTTCATGCACTCTCCATAGCCCTATGATGGGTAAAATGCATGATAATAACATAAATCTAGCAACCAACAAAAGTTTTCAAATGGTCCAAAATTTATCTGGTATATGGAAGCAAAGTAGCATGTATAAATTGAATGAAAATAATATGCCATGACATTGGTCTTACTTTTTCATAATATGACTTCATTTGAGGATTCAATAAATTCAAGATTCAAGAAATATATCAATAAATTATTTGCCAATGAGGAAATATAGGGGAACTATAATGAAAAAGGTATTTCATTATCTTACAACACAGAGTACAACATACAACAAAGAGTATGTAATAAGTATGAAACTTGCTATCAATCTCACTTTCAATATAACTCTGCATTTTTGCTGTTATTGTAGTTCCAGGTTTTGTTAACTCTTCACAATGTTCTCTGCTGAGACCAAATGTTCTTTCTGGTTCTTTCTGGTTCTTTCAGATCCCTTTCAACCCTGGGACTCTCAGGTAATCCACAAACTAGTAAAAATACAATTGAAAAACTTGTCAATGACACAATTTCCTTAATGTGATGCTCAAACAATATTAATTAGTTTGAGGTTGCAGATCTATCTCTATCAGCATAAAGTCTTGAGAAGATTATAACAACTGACAGGTTATGTATCTTATCTTGGTTTTTGGATTGTTGTACTTTTCAGTTAAGTTTTTCATTTTTAATAAAGCTAAATGGATCCATTTTGTGGTTAAAATTATTGGCAGGATTAGCTTGAGATATTTTTAATAGTAATTAAATGCTCGCCTGATTTTTATCATTACCGTGGGAGAAAGTTTTCAATGAGGAATCTTGTTAGCTGGAAGAAAATATAGCATCTATCGAATAACAGATTCATTTCAGTCTGGGTTTTCAATTGCTTCAGAGAAGGATTCTCAACCTTTCATTCCCATTTTCATATCATAATTTCTTTTATGCAAGTATAACATGAATTTAACCTGGATAACTCAGGATACACAACTTTTATTTTGACCTACCTCTGCCATTCTTTGTTTTTTCTCTTTCTGAAAGATCTGCATAATGGGCAGGGCCCTGTTTGCAAAACATTACTGACGCCTGAAAGGCTGCCACTCCTCCAGCTTTCAACTTTTTATGTATTTCCTAGAACAATATAACAAGTTTTAATATCCTCTCCCTTAATCAAGTCGATCAAAGTATAGGTGATATTGATAGGCACTGAAACATGTACGAACCATGTGTGAAGCATTTGAAATGCGGTTAAACACATTCACATCTATTGCAATTGACTTAATCTTTCTTTTGGCACTGTCGCGGAAATCGGTGGACGGGTTCAACCATGTCAAGACTTAGGTGTAATTAGAACATGGTAAATTATTTTCACACAAAAAATTCTGCCACCAGCATATACATGTAGCCTTTTATGCAAAAGTGGTTTTCTGTATGTTGTGGAACAAAAATTTAGTTTAAAACTTACCTCGCTTTCTTCTGTGTTTTCAATTTCTTTTAATATACTAGCTCCGAGCTCTTCAAAGAATGTGTCATCGTTTTTTGTTGCAGCAATCCGTTGGAAAACAATTGACTTGACCGCTTCTCCCAGACCGATTTCTTTTCCCCAGAAACAGCAAGCTATGAACAAGAAAATATATGGAGAGTTGTCTATCGATATCATTAAAATGAAGAGAATGTAAATGCTGTATTCATTTCTAACTGAGCTTTGTCAGTTTTTAACACACCCAAGTTATTGACGCGACAAGCAAGTAAGTAATCACATATCAAGAAAGGGAGGGTTTTATTACAATTTAAAAGAAGCGTACCATGCAGTAAGTTCCAAGACTTGGTGACATTCCGGATGTCCACCATCTCTGCATTGTGTTTGGCAGCTCATCCCTTATAATGTTATTTATGGTATCCGATATTCTTTTTTTTTATGCTTTCCAAAATTCGCCGAAGTGAACTGCCCAGGCAATTAGGTAAGCCTGAATAAAAAACACTGAATTAACCATCAACACAATACTAACCATGTTTGGTAATCCGATATTGAGAATTTGCCACAAGTGAATGGCGACAAGTTTAGTTCTTCTGCATTGAGGTTAGTTTGTTTGACCGACATTCATAGTATTCGCATAAGAAATTTAGATTACCTTGTTCATTTGGGCTGTTGGTTGCAGTTCTATTTTCAAAATGTCTTCTCCGGACTTTGTAAAGCTCGCATCCCATTTAAAATAAAATGTAACGTGTGTCCATCAATTCTGTGAACAAATCAGCGCTTGTAAAATGAACTCTGTCGTGGTGTTGCTATTTGTTGCCTCATTTATGTGAGCAAACCATGTTGCTGCAAGACAGAGATTTTTGGATTCGTTTGGTACAGGAATGGAAGGAATTATTTAAAATAGGGTTTGCGAAGATCATGGAATTCGAAAGTAAACTTATTTTGGACTGATGCACACTTACGACGTTGTGCCATTTTGCATCAAATCTCCTCCAGAAAGGAACATTGGGTGGCAATAATCGTCGAGTGCACCGATTCTTGATGCCAGAAATTCAAGGCAATTTGATTTGCCAACGTTCTGGTGACCACACGTAATCATCACATGACTTGTTTCATCTACAAAAATGAAGAAAATGAACTTGGATGGGTTAAATAAACTTGAATTTTAGTAAAAGAAAAATTGGAAAGAGATATCGGGAAGCCATTTCCGTAAAGCTTACTTTATAAATTAATAATATAAGACAGATAATTGACAGACATGACCTCAATTCCTTCCAGTTGAATCTTCTTCAAACATTTTTCTTAAGAGCTGTGTCAGGGTGAATGCCATAGCCATCAGCACCGGCTCTCTGTTGTCACAAAAGCAACAACTCAAGCTTACAATCCTGTTGGCAGCGAAAATATCTTATCATATGTGAATGCAACATAAATTGCTAATTGTTGAAATTTGTCTGATTCACAAATCTCAATGGATACTCATAATTAAAGTGTAAAAAATTTACAAGCAGTGTAAATCTTCTGTACACACGGTGCTATCGGATAAAAGGAACAATTTATACTATCACCTCAAGGAAGTTGGAAAAACTGCCGATTAAGTTTTTATTGATCGCAACAGACATTGCTTTGACGTTGTTGTCGATGATGACGTATTCACGTTCATTTTCTCGCAGAAGTCGTCCATTTTTTATTTGTTGCTGGAAAGTAAATAAGAAACGTTAATTTTGTCACAAATAGTAACGAGTAGTATTCTATGATATAATATGCAGGTATTGTACTTTGCTGAAGAAGTAGCACACCATTCTTCCTTGTAATATTGCAATGGCTCTGAGTTCTTATTTGGTCACTCTTGTCAGTTAAAACTTATTGGCTATAATATAAATATACAGGTAGTTACTGTTTCCGACAGGACCCAATAGTCCAGGTCATAAAATCCAGTAAATAGAGCATTTTGGCAGCTTCTTTCCATGCAATGCACGACATAGTCGTGTTTTAGATACCGCAGATATTCGGAAAGATCTGCGGCTTTAATGTCACCAGCCACATTGAGGAGCCCGGGACCAAACGTTTTTCTAATTGTTGTTTCAAATTTTGTTTGACTGTCCAAGAAGCTGACTGGTAGTGCAGTCGTCCTGTCATGAGAAAGACGCATATCAAGAGAAAAAATCACTTGCAGGGCCTCACAAAGTTCTTGATTTAAGCTTGCAATATACTATTGGTGAAGCCAGGCTTCATATATTATAATTTGGATTGTCTATATGTTTCTTTTAAAAACAATACCTGCTGCCACTCTTGCATGTTATTTTCGCCAGCCAATGGCCTTCTTTTTCCTCATAGTCACCAGCAATGCTTCCCAGTAGTTTTACTTGAAAGTCGCAAAAGTGCTCTTCCTCTGCACCGGGTTTTCATCGCAACCATGTTTCGCGTTGCCTTTCCATAAATTTGCCATTGTAGCAAAACTCAACACGGTCTGCCTTAAATGCGATGAGAAAGCATCAGTTAAGAATCCAGTTCCTTCAATCAGGGACTCATGATCATAATATTATTTATTACATCAGTATTACTTACCTGGTGTTCCAGTACGCCTTCTTCAGACTTCTTCGAAATTTTTTGGTTTCTTTGATCAGGTTTGTGTCCTGCAGATGCGAATTTCAAATGTGAAGATATGGCGCTTTATTGCTTTTTATAGTAACTTGACTTCCTTTGCAATTTATCATCCAAAAATGTCTGGAAGACAATGTGAAGTATATCATAAAATATAGAAATAATGAAGTTAACAACTATATATGTTCCCGCAAGTGTGTATCAGCCTTTTTTACGACATTGACTAACTGGGGTTCTTGCAAAATATAAAACAATGAGATTGACAACTTTATGCACCTTTGGGAGCATTAAACTCAAACTCAAACTCAAAATGTTTTTTCAGCATAAAATTGATTAATTACATCATACTGATATAATAAAAGATTAAGTACAGGAATACATTCTTTTTTTAATAGAAAAACATGGTTAAGTGTAAATATGTAATTAAAGAAATCTTAGGCTAATGGACACATGGAAAAAACTTTGGGCAAGCTATCGAGCCATGTGTCCAGTTTGACGCTTTTTATGATAAAAAAGAAAAATTTTTTTTTTAGGTTTGAATAGCAACAACAAGATATAATAACAATAAAGTAAAATATAGTAGAATTAAAAAAGAATTATAGATAAAGTAAAATTAATGAAGAAGGCTAAATGCAATTATAAATTAATCAGAAAGTAATCAAGCATACAGGTTTTTAAACTTTGTTCATAAGATAGTATTTCATCTGCTTCACAAAGTGATGTTTATTATACATTGTTTTGAACTCTATAGGTAGGGAGTTCCAAAATTTAATACCGTCAAAGGTGAGAAAGTTTTTTTTAAAGTTTGTAGAAATGTATGGGAGAGAAAAACCCTCAGAAGAAGATTGCCTTGTGTTATATTTGTGTACATTTTTTGTTTTTACAAATTCGCCTTCGAGAGAAAAAATATTTGAGTTAATTTGAAACATCATTTTTGCTGACTCAAGCATGTAAAGTTCTTGGAAGTTAAAAATTTTCAGGCGTTTGAAGATAGGTTCAGTATGTGCAGTGTAGTCTGCAAAGTCAATTACTCTAACTGCTTTTCGCAAGTTAAGTTTTAGAGTTGCCAAGGTAGTTTTATTAGCACACCCCCAACTTAATATTCCATATAGTACGTGTGATTGAACAAATGATGAGTATAGAGTCTTGATTGAATGTTTCGGTACAAGATATCTTAATTTATATAACACTCCAATTCCTTTCGATAGTTTTAAATTTATTTGCTTTACATGCAATTTCCAATTCAGGTTGTTATCAATTATTACTCCAAGATACTTGGTATAATTTTCTTGTTTTAGGTCTCTGTTATTAATCTTTAATTTTATATTTTTGTCAGTTTTATGAGGACTTATGATTAAGAAATTTGATTTAGATACATTCAGCGATAGCTTATTAGCCAATAACCACACAGATACCTTTTGTAACTCAGAATTGGTGATCTGTTCCAAAATATCAAGATTTTTGTTAGCCAATAGAATACTGGTGTCGTCTGCAAATAGTCGGAATTGGAGAACTTGAGAAGATTTGTAGATGTCATTTATATAAATCAAGAACAATAGTGGCCCAAGTACACTACCTTGTGGGACTCCAGAATTGATAGCAAGTTTATCTGCATTGACGCCATTAATTGTAACAACTTGAATTCTTTTATTTAAGTATGATATAAACCAAGAGTGTGCAATGCCTCTGAAACCATAATACTCTAATTTTTCTAGTAAAATTTCATGGTTAACTGTGTCGAAGGCCTTTGAGAAATCGAGAAATATGCTACAGGAAAACAGTTTATTTTCGATATTATTGATAAGTTGTGATTGTAGGTCCAAAATTGCTAAAGATGTAGATTTGTTTTCTTGAAATCCGTATTGATGCTTGAAAATTATATTATGTTGATTCAAAAATTTTATCATGCGGACGTTCATGAATTTTTCAAGTATTTTACTGAAAATGGGCAAAATTGAGATGGGTCGATAGTTTCCTAATTCTAACTTAGATTTACCTTTATGGATAGGCGTAACTTTTGCGAATTTTAATTTTTCTGGAAAGGTTCCAAGAGAAAATGATGAATTGGCAATGAGTGCAAATGGTCCTGAAATAGTCGTGCTGACCAGTTTTATAAGTTTAGTCGGAATATCATAGGAATCATTAGCTTTGCTTTCATCAAGATTTGCTATGATATCATTTATTTCTTCTGGGGTTACAGGGTCAAGGAAAAAGCTATTAGGATTTGGATTTGTTAGGTAGTCTTTAAAGTGGTTTGTTGATGGTCCAAGCTTATCTATTAATTTTTGTGCTACAGTTGTAAAATAATTATTGAAAGAGTTAGCAACAGTTTTATTATCTGATGCGACCTTACCATTTATGTTTAAACTTATTCCATTTGTTCTTTTATTCGCTTGTCTAATATATATATTCTACGGAGTCACGTGATGATGCATTTTCCTTGCCAAGAACAATAGATTCGACCTGAAACAATAGGTCGAACGCCCTAAAACAATGGGCCGAAACGGCGAACCGTGTAATCAAAAAGGCTTTTTTGTTTGTACATTATTTGTGCTAAATTTCAAATAGAAAGTGCCAATTATTAATTAGACCAAAGTTATCTATTTTTGGTTTCGTTTTTTTAAAGTTCTTTTGAATTATTCCATTAATTATTCCACAAATTGTGCTATCACGAAAAAACTACAGTTTACGGTGGCGAAACTTCCAAATTCGTGTTGCGAACTCCAAATTCGTTGGCGAAACTTCCAAATTCGTGTTGCGAACTCCATATTCGAACAAAGTGTTCACGTGACCCGTTTCGCCTTTTCCTGCAAGTTGATTGGCGAAAGTTGTGAAGCTTAGGCCTAATGTAAACAAGCCCAAAGTTTTAACCAACAAATTAAGATAAGGGATTATCAGGCGAGCGGAGCGAGCCAAGCTGTTGTAAGAGGAGTAGGCAGAGGCGTGAGTGTAAGCGAATGCAGCGCACGAAGTGCGCCAACCACAGGGGAGCGCAGCGAGCTAACCCATTGCACTTGAGGTTGAAAGGGGCATGAGCAGAAGCGAATGCACGCAGCGAGCTAACCCATTGTACGTGAGGTTGAAAGGGGCATGAGCGTAAGCGAATGCAGCGCACGAAGTGCACCAACCACCTTGAGTTTTTTCACTTGCCCCCCTCCGGGAAGCGTGCGAACGCGAGCGCCCCCGGCTAGTGTGTTAATGATCTCCTTTACACCAGACCAGAGTTTCTTAGAGTTGTTATGAAATTTTTCGAAGTATGAAGCATAATAGTTTTTCTTGCTTTTCCTTATGAGATGATTTATCAGATCTCGATAGTATTTGTACTTTTAATACCAGATTGTTTTTTTTGTTTTTAGAAACTTTTTGTAGTACTTATTCTTAATCGAGATTGATTTCAAGATACCTTTAGTTATCCACGGCTTTAGTCTTTGTTTGTACATTTTTCGTGAAACCGGTTTCAATGGGGCATGTCTTTTCATACTGTAATATCTTTATCGTGCATACACATGAGGCGTTAAAACATTTACAATTTAGTAACGTTTAGATTTATGCTTTATCGTGTTTCAATCCAAGGAATATTTGTCTTCCTGGTATCACTTTTACCGGACCACAGCACTTCACGAGCCAGATCCACAAGCGTTTCCGCAGTGATGTGGTAATCAATGGTGCGATTCAAAAATCTGATGTCACAGACTATTTGATGCACCTAAAAAACAATTATATGATGTTGGGAGAGCCGCGCGAGTTCCAGCCGGCAGGAGTTGTGGGCTATTTAATGGGCAACACCTGGATTCTTTCCGACCAGGCAAGTGTGAACAAATTAAAGTAGCTTGATATGCTAGGTTGCCAGTTACGTCTGAAAATGTGTCAAGATGACAAACATCAATGTGATTCAAAATGAACCAATTAACCTTTAACTTTTACAGCAACACATAAGGGATGGTCATTTGGTCCAACCGAAAGACATGGAGTATGTGCAAGTGAAGGGATGAGATAGAGCCATAGATCTAAAAATTGAAGATCGATTAGTACAAGACAAGGAGATTTGCCTCCACATAAATAAAAGGTATGTGTACATTTACATTAACATTAATGTACATTAACAGATCATCACTTGATAGCAGCAGATTTCTGCTTAACATGTGTTAACTTTCACAAATAAAATCTTCTATTATGTTACTATTTTAAGTTACTATGAAATGACAAGTGGATTTGGAGCAAATCGAGGCGCTCTTCTGATGGCCACATATTTTGTATTGGGAAGAATTTTGAGACAAACATTGCCAACAATGGAGAGGAGGAACACAGGTGATTACCGTTGATTATTGCGTCTTATTCAATGATCCGTTTTTGACGTTGTCACTCGTTTTCTTTCCTGTGTGGATGTTAGCTATTGTGTAATACTTTTACCAACTTGAAAGTAAAACTAAGAATAAAGTAATATAGAACAGTAGAAATTTTAGATGAAAACGAAAACCTCCACTGTCAATTGGCAGGTATTTGTATGCAAGTTTTTACTGCAATCCAGCGACTTTCAACTTAATAATTTATTTTTGCGATCGATGAAAGCAAAATTGGTCTCATTTTTGCAAAGGAGATGAATGTGGGCAAAACTCTGTCGCAAAAAATTTTAAACCTGGGGCAAGGTTCTGGAGAAGAAAATGGTTGCTTGCTCTTATCTGGTGGTGATTCCGTTACAGGCGGCACATCAATGTAATATTGCAGATACCATTATAGCGTGATATTTTACTTGATAGCTATATTACGTATAAAATCATTTCCATGTTCTACTTGCAGCACAATGATGCAAAAATACTTAGAAGATACAACAATGGTTGTTATGCTCAACGACCTGCGGTTTAATAGGGTAAATGCCGAAGCTCTCCTGAGGTTTCATGAAGCCTTGTATCAAGGGTCAAGAAAAGAAGGCATGGGGAAGGCAAAAGCGGCTGCAGTGCTTATTTCATCAAACGAAGTTGAAGAATCAAGGTAAAAAATTACTATATTAATGGAGCTTTGGAACATCCAATTACTGTATACAAAATCTTTCCATCATGACATACATTTTATATATTTTAGATTAGAGGGAAGAGTTGTCCGATTCAAATTTGTCCGGGACGAAAACTATGACAAGACTGTGGTGCAAAATCTTCGCTCGCTAGCTAACAATTATAATGCAAGTACTCCTGAAGCTGCTAGTAGTATTTCCTTTCATTTTCCTGTTCACTGTCCTTTTTATATTATATTTCACTTTGATTACTTACAAAAAAAGTAAATTCCAAAGAATTTCTTACTTATAGGGCTTTCATCTTGGATGGATTATCCACCACGTAAAACTGTGGGGCAAGCATGAAAAAAAAGTATGCCAGCTGTTGTCAACAATATTCTTGAGAAATTTGAGAAGGCAACAACGTTGGGTGGACACACTGGTAACAATAGTTTACACAGGATATTTGGTAAGAGGAATCTATAAATCTTTGGTAAGATTTGGTAAGCAATCTAGCAATCTAAAATCAATTGTGTATTGTTCTGAATCCATATCTTCTATGTTATAACTCTTTAGTATGCTGCCACATTGGGTAAGACAAATACCCTAATGCAAGGAGTAGAGGAGGTAGTAAAGTCGGAACTGGAGGAAGGGGACATTGGTGTGATCCAAAAAATTGAATTATTTGTTGTCAACAAAATAAAAGACAATGACTCACATGTAAGGCCTTTTTTGTATCATTAACCATTCACATAATTTCTTATGATGAATAGCACCATGTGACCATGCATATACTTTTCTGTTCCTAGATCTTATCATGGGCCAACTGGAGAGTGAAGGTGCCACAAAAAGGAAGCGGCCGTCTTGTCCCTGCAATTGCAGTAAAGAGTCAAGAGCTAAAAATGTGCATCAAAGAAAGGGTACAAAACTGTCTGTTTTGTTTATTGGTTGTCACACGTGCAAATCTTAACATAAATACACAAAATTATCTAACCTTAGGACATAAAGAATGCACTGCAAAGCCTGACGGAAAACGAATCTTCTGTGTCAACATACTTCAGCAGAAGTGAAGAAGGATGCACACTTCAAGATCTGCAGAAAAGAAATTCAAAAACAACAGTTAATCTCAGAGGTAAGGTGAACCAGTAAAAGACCAGTTAAAGCAATTGACTAAATTGCTTTATCACACGAACCTACAACATGTTGTAAATATCATGAAGTCATAAAATAGTAAAAACATGTAATTTTGGTATATTTCTCACACTATAATGAGCTGTATTATTCTTTTTGCTTCTAGCATACAGATTTCCAATTTCTGAATTTTCAGAAACCTTTCAACACTGGTTGGATTATGGTAAGATATATTTAACCACATTTTACTTTGCAAACATGTGCAAGGATCTCATGATGGCGCAGAAAGCACACACTTTGACTTAAAAATTCTGAATTGAGTTGGACTTTTATATTTCCAAAGTAGCTCATTTTAAAAACTAAAATTAGTTGAAAATGTATCCAAGAGAGTAATATTAAAGATTTTTTATGAATTTACAAGGTTTGAATGGAGGTGATCAACCACTTGAAGAAGAGATTGGTCAGGCTATCTCAGATGATGAGAGACAGATCCTTCTACAAATCGAGAAAGACATTAGAAAGGACATTGCAGGTGAAAACCTAGCCTTATTTTCAAACTTCACATTGCTTTCAAATACCCTTTAAAGAACCCTTAATTAGTTGTCATTGTAAGAAAATATGACAGTATAACATGAAAATTCTCATTTTTCAGAGAATGTTGATTTTCAAGATAATCATGATCATATTGAGTTATCTGTTCAGGTATAACAGCTTCACTCTGCATGTCATAATTCTATTGCCAAATTTCCCTTGGTTGGTTTTATGAATTGAATTGCTGCAAAATCATGACTACTAACAGCAAATTTAAATATATTACTCATTTAATTGCTTAAATAAAATACAAACCAATATCATATTAAAACAACCAGATTATTCATTTTATTGAAGCATCACTTGACACCAAACACAAAAAAAAGGTTATGGAATTCACTCCACGAAGACTGGAGGCATTTCAAATGGTAATTGTAATAAATTTTCATGATATACTTGTCCAGGTTCTGCTTGAGTAATGCAGCATTTCAATGAAACAGTGCTGCAAAGTCTCATAATTTCAATAATTTAATTGTCAGGGAATGCGAGTTGGCAGCAAACGTCAACTAGAATACGAGACCGAGGCAACAGATAATGCTGGCCAGAATGAGGTACCAGCTGCATTTCAGGTAACTTGTACTTCAGGCCAGGCTGTAAAAATCGTGTGTTTTTATCAGCAGCCAAGGCTGTGTTGACTGGGGGCCAACCCCAAAATTCCCAAAATAAAGGCCACTTATTGTTGCTTTAGGAACCAACATCAACAGACGATGAATCAGCAAGTTTTTTTCTCCGGGAACAATTGGTGTCTTCTCCAATCAAGGTATGAAAATACTATATTGGAACAATATGTTAAAAAAAACTTAAAAAGATTGTTCCATATTTCATGATTCAGGTGATATTTAAAATAAATAAAGGAATTATCATCTTTTCTACTAATATCTACATACAAATTGTTAGAACCTAGATACGCAAACCCAGAGAGTGATATTAATGATGAGGATGATGTTGTCAGCAATATTGATAATGGCGATAATGGGGACAGCAAAGCATGTGAGCAAGGTTTGTAATGGAGTTTGTAAATGGTATTTCATATTTGTGTCATACTTGATTGAAAGAAATATTTTTAAAATTATACTGTCATGACATTTTTCTACAGAGTATAGTAGCCATTTTTCTATAGAGTATGTCAAATAATAGCCAAAGCAGTGACAAACAGCATCAATCTGCCACATCTCAAGAAGGTACAAATGTTCTTTTTAATTGAACTTTTATTATGGCATCTATTAAACATCTTTTCCAAATGATATTCATCAAATAAATCATTCATCAAATTGCAGCATCCAAGCCAAAAATAACTCAGAGAAAGAGAGCAAAATCAATATATTGTGTTTGCAAAATTGTAAGTCCGCTTTAGACTGATTCCCTCAAAAAGCATGTACAATTTTGCTCATTTCAGCAAAATGACATACTTATAGCACACAGTTAATTGCGAGTTAAAATATAATATATATTCACTGATGTTGTAACTAAAATGCAAATCTCTTTGCAGAAAAGGACCAGTAAAGAAGAGGGCAAAATGATTGTTTGCGAATCAGACAAGAGAAAGGTATTTTTCTAAACAAGAACATATCTCCTTATCTCCGCCCAAATAAACAAAGGTTGATGGTAATTTAGGATTTGAGCTCCAAACTTCATAACAGTTTCCTGATCTCAGATAAATATGGTGCATAGTGACAACAAACCAGTGCTCTCATTAACAAAAGCCTAGCGGATAAGTGGCTCAGCTTAAGAGACTTTAAATTTTATGAAAAAAAACTTAGTAATCGACAAATTGGCAAGTCTTCATAACCCAAGCTGCAGAAACTGGAAAAGCTACTGGTTTTCAATTAAACATAGTGAGTACTGACAAGAAACCAGAGCTTTGCTAAAGCAGCAGAAATGAAAAGGATAAATGAATATTTGACTGTGAAAATTTAATGGCTCTCTGTAAACATGACAAGTTGGAAAACACATGTTTTGCCTATATTTAAGGTTACTCGCTGACTCGGCAAAAAACTGGGGTCTCCATAAAAAACTCTGTTTCTAATAAAGGACTTTATTACACGAAGCTTGATGGCAATTTAGGATTTGAGCTCCAAACTTCATAACAGTTTCCTGATATCAGATAAATATAGTGCATAGTGGCAACAAACCAGAGCTCTCATTAACAAAAGCCTAGCTGACAAGTGGCTCAGCTTAAGAGACTTTAAATTTTATGAAAAAAATTTATTAATGGACAACTTGGCAAGTCTTCATAACCCAAGCTGTAGAAACTGGAAAACTGCTGGTTTTCAATTAAACATAGTGAGTACTGACAAGAAACCAGAGCTTTGCTAAAGCAGCAGAAATGCAGTATTCCTGAGGTTTTACTAACGAGGCTAGTGATTGGCTGATCCATCTTGTGCGGGGATATCTCTGCCGCAATTGTCTCAGAGCGCTCATCGCTCATTGGCTGCTTGGGGCATCACCATGAAGAGATAAGAACATGATTGGCTGAGGACATGCATGGTCGAACTTTGCCAACAACAACTGCCATGATAATAATAATATTAATAACAAACAACTAGTTTTCAAAATGGCCTACCAATGTCTATGTTATCATCTGACCTATTATCTGTAAAACAATTAGCAACACGTAAAGTCATGGTGGACAGGACACTAATGATGAATCATGAAGAACTGGACATGTAATTTTACTGGACATTTAATTTTTGCTTATAACAAGAATCATTTTGAAACTTATCTAATGATATGCTAAGATTCTACTATATTTTACACTAATAATGTCTAAGTGTGCGAGCATGAAACTGGAAGTCGTGTTGAAGTTCTACCATACTAATATCCAGCCTGACTTCAGCAATCTAACATGATACTTAATGATTTAGCATAACATAGTAGATACATAATGACGAAATCATATACGTGATTGCAAATTATTATTATTGTATAAATATAGTTGCCCGTGTGAAACGAAACATTAAACAACGTTCATTTGCGTAATTGTTTATGGGTATTAAAAAAGAAATGAGTATATGTTATGTTGAGGAATTTGTTTACAAAAGAAATGAGTATATGTTATGTTGAGGAATCTGTTTTCTGAAGTATGGAGAAAATCTATGGATCATTTTTTCCTTCAGGAAGTCTGTATCTATTGAAGTAAAGGCTGTGAAATTCTGCATAGAAATCTCTATTGTGTGGGTGCAAATCAGGTGATAATTATTTCCTGAAAACAAACCAACTAATAAATACACACTGCCAAAACTTTCATTCTCGAAGTAAATTAGGACTGATCCTGATGTAGAAAGTTAAGGGAAAATGGCTACATTTAGTGATCTAGGTAAGGCAACAAAACGAGGATATGGAGCTTGCGCAGCTTGTAGCAAACAGTATGCAAATGCACACAAACCACAATGCTGCAGTTGTGGGCACTTCTTAGGTGGCAAATTTAAAGGAGAAGCAAAGAAAAAAAAGTAAACTTGGCTCCTTTGAGTGTAACGATATTTCAAGCTAACTCTTCTGGTGTAAGCACACAGCTTTGTTCTGTGAGAACAACAAACAGGGGCAACCGAACATTTGTGCTAGAAAGCTCAAACCGAGGAGAGCGAATATGCTATAATCAAGAGTGCAAAAATGTGAGAAGCAGCTACGTGAACAGTCAAAAAAGTGATGAGTTTACCTGTAAACATTTGGATGCAGCTGCAGTAGACCCAGTTTACAAAATAGGACAATTTCTGGAGAATGAAATCGATAATTGTACTCCTGATATAGGAATGAGCACGACAATGAAGGCAATTCAAAAACAGTTTGCAGACCTTCCAACTGTGGTGAAAGTTTCGGAAAAAAACTATGTCACCAAAGGAACAGTTTCTTCAAGTGATCCACTTGGATATGTACATGTGACAGTAGATGAAGGTGGCAAATTTGCTTGCTTTGCAGAACCCTGCAAGAAAACAACACACAGAACGAAACAGGTAAGAAAATTTGGCAACCAAATTTCATCCTCAAAACAAAAGTACAGCAGTAACTGCATTATCTATTTTTGACTTGAAAAGGGATTTTACTAAACAATTTGCACAAGCTTTACAATAGTATCTGATGTTTCTTTAGATAATTAAAGTAATAAAATAGTAGAGCTTGGACATAATAGAACTGGAAAAAGTAGCATAACAATAAAGTAAAGTACAGGAGCATAACACAACAAGGCACATCAACATTTCTGTCTTCTTAACCTCTTTAGCTGAATGGCTTACCACATGGTAAAAATTATGCGAAATTTCAATAAAAACTGTATTCATCTTAACTACAACACTGATACTACACAAAACTGGGATTAAAAGTCATATTCGGACAAGGTAATGCCTCAGTAGTATATATAGGCTAACGATCATATGTAAATCTTTAATGTTTAAGAGCGGCGCGGTTTTTTAAATGTTTAAGGAAAAGCCGCGGATTGTTAAATGTTTAAGTATAACGACCATATGTAAATCTTTAATGTTTAAGAGCAGCGCGGTGTTTTAAATGTTTAAGAAAAGCCGCGGATTGTTAAATGTTTAAGAATGTGGTGGGATGGAATGTTAGAGGTTTAAGCTTTTCGGAGGTGTCGGATTAATTTATTGGCAGAGGGCATTTGGTTTTTCCAGAAGCGTAAGATTATTTTAAAGAAAAAAACATTTTCATACGAATTGAAAGTATATAAACCAGAAAAAGAGTGTAAAATGTAAAAGGAAAAGAAAACGAGGTAAAAATGGATATTGAATATGATAAAGCGGATACTCCAGAAGAGAGAGTAGAGAAAATATTTAAGAAAACAGCCGCAGCAATTAGAGAATTATTGAGTCAGAATGAAAGATTTATAGAGTATGTTTGTGAAATAAATGCAGATACACGGGAAAATCTATGTAAACTCTATGATTTAAAGAAAGACTTTCATAAGCGTGGTTTTGACTGTAATTTTGAAGAACAAATGCATAACATAATAGATGAAATCGGAAATTGTTTTAAACGATTCCGAGCTGCAAATGTTGTGGACTATATCTACCATGGAGAATGAAATATCGGATTTGAAAAGTGCTTTTATATATTTTAAAACATGTCGATCCTATTCAAGTTGGATAGATGTAGAAATGATAAAAGAAGCACATTCATATTTCATGGAAACAGAAAATGCGTCGATGTTTTCAAAAAAATGTAGATGTAGTAAATATAAAGGACAAATATATAAATATTGTCATCCAGATAGAATTCAAAGAGAGATGGACAAATTGATTCTGAAACAGCGCAACTTGAGTGCGTGGGAATTTATAGCCTGGTTTTTATGGATTCATCCGTTTGCGGATGGAAATGGGAGACTTGCTAAATTATTGTATTATCATTTGACGAATGAAATAAAAATTTGGACAAATCAACAAGAATTTATTGAGAGATGTATAAATTTACAAAGAGAAATGCGAAAAGATGAAATGTTAATGATTGAATAAAAACTGATGTGTTTTGTAAAAAAAAGATGAATAAAAACCTTAAAAGAAATAACTAGATATGTGTGTGAACAAAAAATGGCGTTTCAAAATAGGGATTTGTTAATGTTAACGCATGAAGATAAAATGCGTAATTTGAATGCACAGATAAAAAATTTAGAATGGCAAAGGGATGTAGAAGCGGCCAGTCAAATTGCATTCCGAGAGCCTAATATAAAAAAAGAGATGCAAAAAGAAGATAAAGAAGTCGGGAATAATTCAGAATTAATTGGAGAAATATTAGATGAACAGAAAAAACTTGATGGAGATTTAAATGAACTAAGACTGAAACAGAAGATAGATAAGAGAACATTGAATGAGGTGCAGATAGAGCAAGAGAATTTGAAAGTGCATATAAATAAATTGAATGAGTTATTAGCAAGAAAAAGAGATAAGTTGGAAGAGAGTGACATCAGCGAGATACGATTTTTGGAGAATAAAGTAGCAGAAAATGAATTCAAGATAGTAAATTTAGAACAGCAGCATTTATATATACAAAATGAGTATGGGAAGTTAATTTGGGTGATTGATAATGTCAAGAGAGAGAGAGAGCAAGCAGAAGTGGAGCATCACAAACTTCTCAGTCCGTTGATATATACACATCCGTACGGTTACAAAATTGGATTGCAATTGATGATAAATGGAGAGAAAGCGTGGGACACATATGGAACCTATATAACTTTATATATGTTAGTGTATAAGGGAATGTACGATAATATATTAAAGTGGCCTATGAATAAGTCCGTAAAATTTAGTATAATTAATCAATATAATAGAAATCTAGATGTAAGTCAATATTTTAAAACAATTCAACCGCACATAACAGATGGATTTGAGAAACCAAAGGCGTTGAGAAATAAACCTACCGGAATTGTGCGAATGATGAAAATAAGCCAACTTTCTGATCCAGGATATATAGTTGATGATAAGATGTTTATAGAGTGTACAGTAGATTGAAATGTAAAAAAAAGAGACGATGATTGAAGTAATCAAGCGTATTTTATTCCTTGTACATGTCAAAAAAAATGAAATGAATAATGTTCAATAATGGTTATTACAAATGTCATTGTATAGGTCTATATCAGACATATAGTGATCGCCATGCATCATGCGAAGTTGCTCTTTTTCAGTTTGAAACCAGCGTTGTGCAACATCAAATTGATTAAAGGAAAGGGCATTCTTTGATTCTTTATTTTCGGCAAAAGTAAATGATGGAGCATCAATTGAAGAGGAAAATGGTGTGTTGGTGTAGTCAAAAATGAATTCGTCATCATCGTCATCATCGTCATAGACTTCAGCAGGAACATGGGAAATGGAATCATGTACCTTGCTGTTTGTCGGCGGTTCAAGAAGAGAACTCCACTTGATTGTTGGTGCTGGTGTGCGAATGTGCCAAGCTTGTGCCGTCTCTTTTTCTTGAAACCAATACGGGTAGGTAAGAGTGGCGTAACCTCGATGTTTGATTTCATCGTGAAGACGTTTGTACAGGTCTTTGAACTTTTGTTTGTAAGAAGCATTTCGATTCCAGTTATTGCAAATTAAATTGTTATTTGCAATCGTTTTTGCGCTTACACCAGTTGATTTGCCATAGTTTATGCACATTAACCAGAAAGGTTTAGGCACGAATTTAACATCGGTGTAAGTAAACGAGTTCTTTGAATCAGCCATCGTGAAATGAAGTGAAATAGAAAATCGAGATAGATAAAGTGCATGCATAAAATTTAGACTATTGTGTGTAAAATAGAAGGTCGAACTTTGGACGATTGAGCAATAAAAAACTGGTTAAACAGGTTTTGATGAACAGGAGTGCGTCTAATACAAACTAATACAACACTACACTACACAAAATAATAGTTTGTGTAGTGTAAATAGGGCTAAAGTCGAACTGTCCGAAAATGTGGACGTAAATTGTACGCTAGTTAAAAATAAAATATACACGTGTTCAGTTTAGCCGCGATGTAAATTAAAATAATTTCATTGGTTGAAAAGAAATGGTTCGATAAAAATGAAATATGATTGGGTGAAAAAGTACTATTGTTGTCTAAGGTTAAATTAAGTTTCAAGTAAGAAATTTTGTCAAATTTTAGTTGAAACAGAAGAGAAAAAACGAGAAGAAAGAAATAGAGAAACAGAATGGTGTATACGAAGAAAGGTGAACATGCGAGATCATTTATTGGAGAAGGTATGATGGATGTATCCAAATTCACAACTAAAATCAAAAGAACCGTTTGCGTGTTGGCTCCATTTTCTCTACAAACAAGTGTGAAAGAATCGCTGAAAGAGTTAAACCCAGAGACAACGACGTACGATGTAACAACATCTTTGTAACAAGGTACAATGTAGGATTTACCTCTTTTACAGAAAAATTTATCAATATTATATTCTCTTTAGAAGAGAGATCGATGTATGAAATAGTTAGAGGAAAAGATGCTGTTAATGAAATACATTTGTGCGCTGCGTATTCAAAGTTGTTTTAGCTGGAGTAAAAAAAAGAGTTACGCTAGATAGGGTGCAAAGTAATTTGTTGAAAGTTATGTACCCCTCAAATGCTCAGGGAGCAAATATGAAACATTTCTTTGTAAATACGGACTTTGATGTCAAAAATATTGCGGAAAATGGTGGAAAAACGGGTGTGAAACGAAAGAATGAGGTAACTTCAGAGGTTGAAGTAAAAAAAATAAAGCCTCAGGATCCAAGAAAAAAGCCGAACAAGGCAGTTCGGGAGCTAAAGAATTTATCGACATTAAATGAAAAGAAAGAAGCTTGTAATGAAAATCATAATGCCTTTCAAATAATAGAGCGATCGCTGCAATCTGTAACTGACAATGCGGTAGAATTGCCGGCGGCAACTTCGAAGGTAGAATTGCCGAAGGAGAATTCGAAGGTAGAATTCTCGAAGGTGAATTCGAAGGTAGAATCACCAAAGTTAAACTGTCAGAAAGATGTGGTAAAGGTTGCTCCTATGAAAAGGCAATTGGGGATACAACAATAATAAGTGATTACAATAACAATAACAATACCAATACAATAACAATACAACAATTTGATAAGTGATGAATCATCCTCAGAGGAGGAGTAGATAATAAACATTATTTGATAAAGGATGTTTTTATTTGTTACCTGTTTTGTTATATTTTATACTAGAAAGGTAGTGAAGTATTATGTGATTATATATAAGAAATGGTTATAGAAATGAAGTAAAATGAAAAATAATTGAGAAAAACTTTATTTAAAACTTCATCTTTAATGCAATTGAAATAGTTGCAGAAATGCCGTCAATAAAGAAATTAACACAAGATACAGAAGTTTGAAGATGAAGGTTTAATGAATTTGAATTCGTTTTCAATGCGGGAAAAACAAACGATTTGTCTTGTTATTCCATTTGATATTGCGAAGTGTGTGTTAGAAATTCTTAATGTGGAAAGTAAGAGGAAAGTGAAAATTGAAACTAGTGAATCGTATTTGAAATATCAGCTAGGATTTCAAACATTTATAAGTAAATTTATGTTGATAATATTGCAGAAAGAATATGATGAAATTCGGGAAATTTTAGAAATAAAGGATGCGATTAATGTGAAGGAGTTATTGAAAAAGTATGATGAAAATCTAAGAGAAAAAATTGGGAGTAATGTTGAGTCGATATGTATGTTTTGTATGAAAGTGTTATTTCCAACAAATGCACAATTATCGAAAATGAAGTATTTTTTCATAATACGGATTTTGAAAGTTGTTGAAACAGATGAATGGTAGAAAAAGCACAATTTGCACAAGTTTGAAAAACCACGAAAGATGAATGAAGTAGAATTTATCAATAGAAATGAAATTGATTGCGAGTCTTGAAAGATCAATTAATGGATTTATTAATTATATGTAATGCCAATATAGGAGTTGCGAATAATCAAACAGTGTACGATAAAGAGGAAGAAATTAATTATGAATTACAAAATAAGATTAAGGACATTTCATTATTTATTCAAAAGAATTATTCTCCTTAAGAGATTAATGAAGTTACTAGGGTGATGAAGCAAATAATGTATGGAGTAGAGAAAGCTGATAGGCGAATTATTGATGATCTATTTCAAAAAGAACAGCAAATTCAAAATTATGAAAAAGATGATATATATTTAGAAGAAGAAGTTGATGATTATTATGATGATTTAAGAACGTTAACGAGTGATGAGTTAGATACAACAGGGATGGTGAATGAAGGATTTGAGTTCGATTAAGAAAAAATTGAAAGTTTTTTGAAATTTAAGTATGTATTAAACTATATGAGTGAGGAATGAACATAAAAACTGTGAATGATGAAGCGAAAAAATTGAGGATATTTATTAATATATCGATAATGATAGAACAAATAATGATGATGATGATGATGATGATGATGATGAAAATGAAATGGTTGGAGGAGGTTTGTTTAAAAAAAGGTATGATGAATCTGATGAAAGTGAATTATGGAAAACTATATGGTTAGAAAGGTACTATGCTGAAGTGAACAGGATCTTGAATGAAAAACCGAATGTAATTGATATCACATTGAAAAACCCATTTACCTTATTGTTAACGGGTAAATCCGGATGTGGAAAAACATATTGGTTATTGGAATTACTAAGTAAATGGAAAAACGTAACAAATGATTATAAAGGAAAACTCTTGAAAAATATTGTATGGTTTTATGGTGTAGAGCAAAAAGAAATATTTAACAGATTGAGAGATGAATTTGGTGAAAAGCACATTCAATTTATTCATGGGTTAGATAAAGAGAAATTAGAGCATACTGAAAATGGAATAATAGTGCTGGATGATTTGATGAGTGAAATGCGAGATAATGTAGATGTTGCTCAATTATTTACCAAAAGTTCACATCATAAATCAATAACAGTTTTTATTTTATGGCAAACTCCCTTTCCACAAGGAAAAATAACAAAAGAAATTGCAACGAATGTGGATTATCAAGTTGTTTTTAATAATGAAAGACAAAAGAGTCAATTGACAACTTTATGTCAACAAATGACATCAAATACTCAAAAAGGACGAGAGTTGTTTAATAAAATACAGAAATATTTCGATGAAAATAAAGAAGCATATCCGTATGTATTGATGAATTTTAAATCTACAGATGAAAAAAAAATAAATTATTTGATTAATTTTTTAAGTGATGATGAAAAAAAACCATGTCAAGAATTATAAATATGTGTAAGTTTATTAGGGAGAGAAAATGGGGGCTGGTGGAAGTACAATTGCTGCATATAGTTTGTTTGGTGTTGATCATGGAGCCAAAAAGAAAAACAACAATTTTTAAAGATGATAGGGTTGAAAGGAAAACGAGCGAGAATATTTAGTCAGGTCACAGGGTATGGAAATGTTAAGTTAAATAAAGAAAGAAAAGTAATAAGAAAGAGGATGAAAAAGAGAAAATGGAACAAAATAAGGTTTATATAGTTCATGATGAAATAAAATCGTTAATAAAATGGGTGGAGTTGCCGCAAGATTAGCAGCTAGAGGAATCACACGTGCTGTTGTAAAATCAACAGCAAAAACGTTAGCTAAAAGAGCAGCTATTGCAGCGAAAGGAGCTATACAAGCTGGTGGAAGTGCTGCAGCGGATGCTGTATTAAAAGGACGAGGAAGGGGAAATAAAAAAATAATAGTGGTAGGATCTGGGCGAAAACGTAAGCAGTTGAAAAGAGAAAAAAAAAGATTATACGAAAAAAAAAAAAAATAAAAAAAAAACAGGAAAAAGAACTATAAAATAAGGGTTAGTAAATAGACATAAAGCACAATGAAGTTTTTTAGAGCAACTCGTTTATTCGGTAAACATTCCAGTTATAATAGAAAACGGAAAACGGGTCCATCAAGAAAGTTAGTTGGAAACGGGAAAATTCGTTTACGTCCCACGTCAAAATTAGCACAACACTTAGCTAAAACGGTTGTTCCACATTCAGGAGTTACTGTGATTCAAAAAAATGGACGGGTTATATTGAGAAAATGAATAAATTAAATGAAATGCTAATTTTTGAAAAAATAATGCATTAAACGATATAAAATAGTAATAGTAATAGTAAGGTATTAAGAGACATGGAAAATGTGAAAAATAAACGAAAGAGAGTACGTAGAAAGAAACAGTCAATTAAAAGTTTGAGAGGAAGAGGGATTTTTAAAAAGATAGGGAATTGGATTACGAAAACTGCTATTTCTTTAACACCGATTCCGACTGTAATGCGAAAATTGCAACCTAAGGTAATGAAAAAGGCTGGAAAAAACCTAAACAGTTACAGTTTCTCCCTAAGGAATTTGGAGAGCGGCTGGTGTACCAGAGAAACAACTTAATAAGTGGGTATATTTAATGAGCTGAACAAGAAATAGATTATAAAAGAAGGAAAAGTAATAAGTAGCGATATAAATATGGCAAGTGTAGCAGCAACAGTTATTGCGTCAATGGTAATAGATGATATGCTGAAGGATGATGGGGGAGCTGAAGCATCGGTTTAATGTCGGGGGACGGGAAATTAAAAGAAAAAGGCGAAAACGAAAATGAAAAGAAGAAAATAGTTAGTCAGAATCCTATTATATTTAGGAAAATAGGAGAAAATAAATTTATTGAAAGAGTGATTTTTTTAAAAAAAAGGATATTAAAGTATATAAAATATTAGTACTGATGTGATATGGTAATCATGGAGCAATTGCGTCATTTTACGATTTTGGTTGGAAATAAGGAGATTGCTGAAGAAGTGAGAGAGGAATTGCAAAATAGAGCAAGTAGAGAAGCTGTTTTGAAAATACATTGGAGGAAAGTTCATTTTGTTTAGGGAAAAAAGTTGTGATAGATATTACAACGGATGATACAAAATTTTTAAATAATACGCGAGGTGATATTGAAAAGTGGCTTGCAAACGGACTTGTTTTTAGACAAGGATTGATATTTGAAATGGAAGAAATAGCTGATATATTATACACGCTACCAAAATTTAGAATTGAAGCAAATTAAAACTATGCTTCAATTTTCACTGTTGAACACTCCAACTGCTAAAAAAAGATCAAAAAAAATGTCAAGAAAAAAAGTGGCATCATTTCAAATTGTTAGTAGAAGAATACATAATAGTAAATATCGTCACAAACCATATGGAAAATGTCATATGCGAATTAAGGGATTGATTCGTAGAAAACGAAAGAAGTCAAAATAAAAGCTGTCACCTGTCAATCAATCAATCAATCATTTTAAAAATCATAGATAAAAAGGGTTGAGGGAATGGAAAAAATCAGTCACTTATAGTTTCATCTTAAGAGAACTACAATAAGAAAGAGTTGAAAATGTCTTCATCAAACTCATTTTTTGATGATAAAGCAATTGAATTGTGTTCACGTACACTTGTGAACTGTTCTTTTAATGAGCATGGTCACGGGCGAATGGTGGAAATATTGGTTGTCAAGAAAAAAGACCAATTTCACGACGGCTCAACGAAAGACATGATTCTCCAAGAACAGTCAATTGTGTTGAAAAAGGGAGTTAAGCTATCTCCTGAAACGTTTGATAAGGAGTTGCACAAAGATCTAATAAATGATCTAGGAACTATTAAAGAATTTGGTCTTACAAAGAGCAAATTAAAGAAGATGTTTGCTGGCTTAAATGAAGAACGAAGTGAGATCTCAAGTTTTGATTTAGATTATGAAGATGAGAAACAGCTCACGTACGGTTTAAGTATAATGGCAAAAAAAGGTTATCAAGTGGGTACTCAAATTAGAAATGTACCCCTGACAAGAGAATTCACCTTGCCTGATGGGGCTAAATACAAAGATGAAATGCTTATGCAGTTAATATTGGATGAGCAGATGAGAGTAAGTTTACAAGTTCTTCTACAAAGAAAGAACATTACGACAGAAACATCAAATGTGAACAGAACTGTTTTGCTAAAGCCGGCTGATATCAGTAGATTGTATGATATCATTTTTGTTGAAAATGACGGAGCGTGGCTCGCAGATAACTTTCCTACATTAGTGGGAGATTTGGCACCTGTATTGTTGGATGAAGATGGAAAAAGGATGATATACAAGCCAGCATTATCATCACATCTAAACGAATGGGAATTATCACTTAAATCAACAGAGAAGAAAACGCCGGCTGATATTGCTAGTATGATAATGGCCAAGAAATCTAAACCGGCAGTTGTGGGGAAAACAAAGAAAAGGGCTGTTAAAGCAAAAGAAACAAAAGAAGAGGAGATCTCAAGTCAAGGAAAAGCAAAAAAAAGAAAACGACAAGTGCAATTGTTTGATTCAGATGAGGATGAAGCTATAACGAAAAAAAGAAATGTTTCACCTACCCCAATATCGGATGATGAACTATTAGAAGGTGCACAAGAGTGGTGAAAACGAACATCATGATATAAGTTAGATTATTATTATGTTAGTAGATTAATGATTGAGTTAATACAAAGTTAAAATAAAATGTATCACAATGAATGATTTATAAGAAGAAATATATAAAGGAAATCGTGTATTTATTTTATGTCTTGACTACTTTTTTTGTAAAAGAAGCAGCGTTATTGGATAACTTGCAAAGTGATAAAGGTGGAGTATGATGAAGGGGTTGGTCTGACAAACAATATTATTGCCTATCAGTTCAACTTCTTCATCATTTTATCCAAACTGGTATTCCAGCATGAGGATTCAAATGATTGATGATTGACACATTCTATTAATAGAAATATATATATAACTGATGAAAACGAGAAATTAGTTCATTTTTACATCAAGATGACATTTAAAGGAGTAAAAAGGCATTATCTAGAAAAAAGACAAGAGTTGTTATTTAAAAATAAAGAAATCAAGAAACGAATTGCATATATCAAAAAGTTATTGATTGAAAATGGCAAAATATTACGAACAGTGTATTATGCAATTCTTCAAAATAAAAAAGACTTTGAATTTTGTGAAATGTATGGAGATATTGATGATAATGAAACAGTAATTTTGGAGTATTTCAATCAATTAATCAGAAGTTTAAAGACTTTAACATTGAAAAGAGCATTTGCAAATGTTTTAAGAAATAAAAAAGTTGCTTTCAAGAATTTACAAACCTATTATAAAAAAACTGTAAAAAATATATGTGATGAGGAATTAAATTAATATGTGAGAAAATGCATGATCGAGTTTTTGTTATGTGTTTATCTTTTTTAAGAATGATTGATTGACAGGTAAGTGAGTGATTGATGAAAGATTGATAGGTGGACAAAGGTCATTCAAAAGACATGGATAAAAGCAGCAGCAAAAAGTTAAATGTTTAACAGTTAACACTTGGATGGTTAGAGAAAGGATCAAAGAAATGAACAGGTATGAAACCTAAACGTACTAATTTTTCTTGTGATTTGTGTGATGAACGTTTGCCTACAAAAGCATTATTGATTAAGCATAAAGAAACAAAACATGGAAATTTTAATCATGTGTGTGATCAATGTGGAGAAGGATTTTCTCGCATCGTTAATTTGAGAACACACATATCAAAAGAGCATTCACGCTTTGAATGTCATAAATGTAAAGTGGTTAACTTTACAAAAAAGGGTTTGACAACACACTTGATCAAAAAGCATGGAGTTGTAGGAAAGGATGCAGGCGTTAGATATAAAAAAATGGTGAAAAAAGTTATAAGTTCACCAGTGAAATATAAGAACAAATCACCATATTGTGCTAAATGTAATAAAGTGTTTAAGAATAAGCGCTTGTTACAAAATCATACTTTTATTTATCATGAAAAGCCATTTAATTGTATCAGATGTGGAATGGTGTTTGATGATTTAGCAAGTTTGTCAGATCATTTGCGTGATCATAATCAGACTAATAAGAACAAACAGCAAATACATTTTGCATGTGATTTTTGTGATGCGAATCATTTTTTAACAACAACGCAATTACAACGACATAGAATTGCAGTACACAAAGAATTAAATATTACAACGCATCATTTTCCATCAACTGCACATGTGCGTTGTTTTTGGAATGATTGTGTATATTCTCACCAACCGTGGGATAGAGATCTGAATGTAAATGGCGAGCCGTTTCAAGCTGAAGATAAGAAAATATTGATCGATTATTATAAACGACATGCGCCGTATATAGCCTCGCATTGTTATTCACAACTAACAAATAGATCATTTATAAAGTTCAATTTTCATCTTCTTGCACATGAAAATTTAAACGTGCAAATTAAAAACTATCTACAACAAGTGTATGCTGAAGTAGTTGATGATTTACCAGCAAGATTTATAATTTCATTTGGTTTTCTACTTCAGAATAAATACACAAATGCTCTGCGTTATTGGTATGTCAGTGATTATAATTTGCTCATGAATACAGACGAGCAAAATAGTAATATTCAATTTAATGAATTTATTGTGAGAACAAAAGGAGATTTGAAGCGAGAAACGATGAATATTACATCTATACCTTTCATTGATATTATTAAACAAAATTTCCACGACAGCAGTTGGGGACTAGTTCGTGCTACCAATATGCATGTATCGGTGGTTAATATAGGAAATGAGGATTTTAAAATTGGAAAGGTTTCCAATGATGTACAACTTCCAGATTGTATAAAAAAATCACACGCAATAGATATTAATGTTACAAGAGATGAAAGACGAACAACAGCAAACAATGCAGCATGTTTTTTTATTGCATTACGTAATGTGCTTCTTCAATATAGATCAGAAGAGGAGGTCGAAAGTATAGATGAGATGATTGAAAAATATTGTGCATTTGCAGACTTAAATGAGTTTTATGGATTTAATCTACGACATACTGTACATATGGAATGGATGTATGGGGTGAAAATTTCAATTTACACTCCTGTTTTGAATTTGCAAATGAAAAAATGGGAGATAAGAAACTTGAAATATTATAGGATTGAAAGGAGTACAAAAAATGTACACTTCACATCTAAAATACAAAGCTCTATCAAATTGAATTTATTGTACTATAATGAACATATATGTACATAAAAGATATGAAAGCTTTTACGAACAAGTATATTTGCAATGATTGTAGTATGGTTTATAAACATGGAGCAAGTTTAATACGTCATCAAAAAACTGTATTTTGAAGAACATACAAGAGAAAATATAAGAGCGGATTGGTTGAAAGGCATCAACCATTACTTCCGAGAATTGTGTCATCATTTGGATTAAATGATGCATTTACATTTGATAATGAAGAACAAAAATCAGATTTTTATTATGATAAAGATATGGTAGTCTTTGATTTCGAAAGTTTAAATGCTAAACAATTGGTAGATAAAGCCGATTTGTTTTATGGAAAAGAATATATATTGGAGACGATGGAGTAATCGATGATGATTTTTCGATAAAGATAATGAAGATGATACAATTGTTTTAATGATGATGGTGATGTGGTACCTCAAAGAGAATATGTGCGTGAGTTAATAGAAAGAGAAGGAGAAAACAATGAGATTTCTTTCGAGTTCAGATTCCGATTTCATATGCTATTGCAAGCAGTTTTCCTCATAAATTACCTGTAAATGATGAAGTATTAACACAAATATTTTGTTCTCGTGTAATGAATCACCACGGTTGTTGGTGGAAACGTTTGTTAAGCATTTGATACATTTGGGCACACAAAAGTGTATTCGTGCTTTTAATAAATATCGTAAGATATTTGAAGAAATACGAGACTTCTTCTGGAATCAACAGGTTTTGTTGATTTATGATGAAACAAATGTTATCATTTTAACGAGTTAAAGAGTTGGGATGAAAATAAACGAAAATCAATAGAGGATTCTATTAACCGAACACTTACAACAAAGCAATGTAAGCATGTACAAAAATTATTTGAAAATAAAGCAGAAGAAACAGATAAGGTAGAGGCACGAAAGGATCGAATTGAGGTTCTCACAAAATGCATTGAAGAATATAAGCTATATTTCAATTTATTTAATCAATGCCAAACAACATCTGTATTTGGATTTAATTCGTCAGGATATGATATCCCGCTAATTGCGAAATACTTATTTCCAATTATGTTAAAATGCGGTGTTACACCTGATGTCATTAAGCAAGGAAGTAAATACAAATCAGTTCAATTTACTCCTGCTAGCTCTAAACAATTTCCGAATTGGAAATTAATATTATTGGATACATCTGCATTTCTAGCTCCGAGCTATAATTTAGATACGTTCATCAAGGCGTTTGCTCCTGAATGTGAACAAGAAAAATCATTTTTTCCATACGAGTATTTGACAAGTTTTGAACGATTGCATGAAACAGAATTACCACCATATGAAGAATTTACATCTAGTTTGAAAATGAATAAAATACTTTGAATATGCAATATGAACGATTTATGGAAATTTTCAATGAGTTGAAAATAGAAAAGGGTGACAGTTTAAATGAGAATGAATTGGAAAAATTAACACTTCAAAAATTGAAATGGAAAGAAAAACCAAAAACTGGAAAAGAAAATTACAAACAATTACAAACGTTGTGGGTGTTGTTTGGTTGGGAGACTTTGTTGGATTTCTTACGATGGTATAACACTATGGATGTGGAGCCTTATTTACAAGCAATGTTAAATTATTCAAAAGAATTTGAAAGATATGGAATTCTGCTAAAAACGGACGGAATTAGTCTTCCGACAATTGCGAGTAAAATCTTGTATGCCTCAAATAAAACAGAACGAATTTACATGTTGGAAATTTAGAAATAACTGATTTTTACAACAAGCATCTAGTTGGAGGTCCATCCATTATATTTTCACGTGCAGCTGAAGGAAAAGTTCAAGGTTATGATGCAGGAGCGTTATATCTATATTGTTTAGGATCTGAAATGCCAGTTGGAGAACCTAGGATATGGGAAGAATCTCCATTTAATGATTTGTCTTTAAACGGACATAAAATGATTTTAAAAGAGAGGAATAAGATTGGGTGCAATAAATCATTTATTGCACAAGAATTCTTGGATTATCTTGATCATAGTTTTAATAAGAATAAAGAAGAAAAAGAATTTTTAGTGCGTGAGAAAAAATTTATTCTTACAGATCGAGAGGAGCAAAGGTTTTTTGCACCAAAAGGATTTAAAATAGATTTTGTTATTGTTGATGGTGTGAATGAAAAAGAAAAAATTATTTATGAGTTTGATGGTTGTTACTGGCATGCATGTCAAAAATGCTTGTCATCTGGTAAATTGCGCACGTTCGTACAAAGATGTGATGTATCAATAAATCAACAAATTTTATCTAGTGAAGAACTTCAACAACTAGATAAAGCCAAAACTGACTTATTCATTTCTCGAGGATATCGAGTGAAGAGAATGCCAGAATGTAAATGGAAGTCACTTTTACGTGAACATAAGGAAATTCGTTCGTTTATACAAGAAAGTCGATTACCATACACAGGAAATGTTGAAATTTCTACTAGTAAATTATTGAAAGATATTAAAGAAGGCAAAGCATTTGGAGCAATTGAAGTTGATATACATGTTCCAGAATCTTTAAAAAATGATTTTAAAGAGTTTACTCCTATTTTTAAAAATGTGAATGTTGAATTTGAAGATATTGGAGAATATATGCAAGATGTCGCTATCAAATTCGGTTTTTCTAAACAATCGCGTAAATTACTAATAGGAAGCTATTTTGGTGTTCAGATAGGCTTGAACACATCCTTATTACGATGGTACTTACAACACGGATTGGTTGTAACGCGTGTATATAAATTTATACAATATCGTGGAAAGCGAGTGTTTACAGAGTTTGTAAACAATATATCTCAAGATAGAGTCAATGGAGACATTAACCCAGCAACTCAAGTCAAAGCCGAAACATCAAAATTAGTAGGTAATAGCGCCTTTGGAACAACAATAATGAACAAAGCAAAACAACGAACAATTGCATATATGGGACATGAAAAAAATCAACTACCACGTTTTAATATCGGAAGTATTTTAGATGCGCAAATATTAGATGATAATTATGTTGAGGTGATTACTCCAAAAGCGAAAACAATTGAAAATCATGCACGGTATTCACGGTTTTAGTATTCGATTCAGTACCCAAAAGATTCGTAAAGCAAAAAATTATTCAGAATTTAGATCGCCCAGAAAGTTCTGTAAACAACGGATCATAATAAATCAAAAACAAAATAAGACACAGAGGAGTTTAGTAGAGGCAAATGGAAACAACTTAGCAACTTACCAGTCAATTCACGAGAAGCTTTTAGTTGGAAATCTCGAGTAAAACGGCATCAAAAATAAAACGCAGCAACACAACGAAAGCAATTTCATTCGGTTTGTCCCGTCCCAAATTCGAAAATGGACATCCACTGCACGTTCGCTCAAGGAAGGAAGGAACTTCCTCGTCAATCAAAGGTTTCAGTAACAAAAGACGGAATGGGATTAGTGTCAAACGCAACAGGGATTGATTGTTTCGAAAACGGTAAACAACGCACGGTCGACCTTTCCAGAAGCACGACGTCATTTCGAATGCATTTAGCCACGGGGGTTGCGTGGCACAACAGGTTTTCTTCGACTCGATGCTTTAGTACGCGAGGAAGCTCCGGGACATCTCCCCCTCGCACGCAAAACAAAAGCCTCGGCACAGCAGCATCTGACAAAGTACATAAAGCAAACTTCAAACGAAAACAAAGGGCGGAAGAATTTTCGAAGTAAAAAACCGAAAATATCTGGAAAACGAAAAGGAATTTCGAAAGACAAAATAGCTTATGCACACATACACATTAGTGGCAAGAATTGTGAGTGGTTTTCGAAAAGAACTGATCGGGGGATTTTTAGGAGTATCGTGCGAAAGCTGGCGTCGCTGGGGGTCTTTGAGCGTCGGTTCCGTTACCGCTCAGATATTATTTATTAGAGATACATTTTTTTTCTCAAATTATTTTTAACATACATTCGGAATTCGGAAAAACGATATCACTTATACTAAACTCTTCGAAGACCCCTGTTGGGGGTATCGGCTCATTCATCGGTAATATGTCATCGAATATATTCGATATAGCATTGTCGGCTTCATTCACATCATCTGACACCACAACTTCATCCACAGTAGGAGATGGGATGGGCGTCCTAGGACACGCATGCGCAGTAGAATTTTTATTTTATTTTTACGATCGCGCATGCGCGAGAGTCTTCGAGAATTGAAAAAAGCAAGAACAGTAAAAAATAATCGAAAACGATAACGGGAAGGTTGTGGAAAGTTAGTTTGAAGTTGCAAAACATTGCCAATGCTGATAAAAAACCCATAAAAAGCTTAATAACTAAAAAACGGTTTTGTTTATGTAAAAGATTTTTACAGCAATAAAAAGAAAATCTCTTGATTTTATTGAATGAATTATTTCATATTTTTCATGCACTTATAAGATGATAAGAATTTGCTAAGTAAATCACAAGAAAACACAAAAATATCGAGGAACTGAAAAATTCACGTTCTCGGCTCGATATTGAATTCAAAGAACCAATCAGAAATATTCGAATGTGACGTTCGAATGTACGCGGCAAATCTCTGTCATGAGAAATCAGAAACTTCTGGAATCTGGAATGATCTGAGTTCAAAGTAAGTTGCATTTTTTCTGCTTCAAATCTTTTTTATCCTTACAGCTTTATTTGGAATTAATTCATAATATTAGTGATTATGATTCGTTTATTTTAGAGTTTGAGAAAAAGAAGAAGAAGAAACATGAACCAATTAACAATTGAAAATGGAATTTTAATTGTGTTTGAATGTCCGGCGTGTTGGGCACTTTTGCCGTTTTTAAACATAAATCACTGCTGCCCTGATAATAATGATGATGATGAAGGATATGATAATGGTGATGAAGTGGATGATGAAGTGATTATGAAGATCTTCACCCATGCATTGGCAGACGTAACCATACAGAAAAGGTTTATAATAAATGAAGAAGAGGATGATGAAGAAGTATAATTTAATAATAATAATGGTAATTGAGAAAAAGTATTACTGTGTGTATTCTTATATGCTTCTACTGTTGAATCTTGTATGCTCATGATGAAGGAATAATTTCAGGAAACACAGTAAAATTCGTAGAAGCGAACTTCAGTTTTAAGAAAACTTTAACTGGCCTAAAAATATGTCTACCACATTAGATAAAAACGGCATGGCATAAAAAAGGACTAAGTTCTAGTAAATTACGTAATGTTCGGAAATAAACAAATATGGCAGCTTGAAATATAAACAAAGTAGCGTTAGCGAGCGTCATACAGCTCAACACCCCCACTTGACGCTAAGTCCGTTAACGTCCGAAGAGCTGTTCGTTGAAGGATTCCAATAGGTGCTTCTTTGGAGGCTTGGTGAAACGTCGGCTACATTTGAATTGGAAGGCACATAATCGATGACCATACGATTGTCATTATAACAGTCACGGATAAAGTGAAAGCGAATATCTATGTGCTTTGACTTGGATCGGTTGACGGGATTCTTGACAAGAGCGATAGCACCTTGATTATCACATTGGATAATTGTCGATTTTTCTTGATCTCGTCAACGGCTGATTGGTTTGCGTTTTTGATTATGGCAGGATTTGGTTCGTAGACTTCGCGTAGGATCTATGTCAGGAAAATGGTTTCTTGGCACGTGATCGACATTGCCATGTATTCTGCTTCACAGGTGGATAGTGCTTCTGATGGCTGTTTCTTTGATTTCCAGCTTATGATCGGGCCGTCTTCATTTAGGCTTGTACAGTAACCTGTGATACTTCGACGATCGTCGGTAGATGAAGCCCAGTCAGCATCACTAAAAGCATTTAATCTCAGTCCCTTTTTGCTCTTGTAAAATTTCAGTTTATAGTTAACAGTTCCTTTAACATAACGAAATACATGTTTGAGCATGATCCAATCACCAGGGGTTGGGTTAGAAAGATGTTGCGATAACTTGGTTATGCAGTAGCTGAGGTCTGGTCAGGTGCATGTCATTGCATAAATAAGGCTCCCTACCATCTGTCGGTATAGTTTGGTATCTTCCTCGTTGGATTCACCTTGGTTGTCATTGTAGTCATTCGGATTGGTTTCACAAGGAGTTTTCCTTCGTTTGCATTGATCGTAGTTGAACTTCTTGAGCATGTTGGTAAGGTATTTCAATTGTGACATTGTGAATGAATCTGGGTTGACTTCAAAATCGATACCAACGAATGATGAGATTTCACCCAGGTCCTTCATGTTGAACTTTGCACTGAGTTTCGATTTGATCGATTTCATAGAGAATGCTGAACTGGAGGCAATGATGATATCGTCAACCCATACTAGTAAAATTACTGTTTCAGAGTTCTCAGTTTTGTAAAATAAGCACGGGTCGGCAGATGATTGTTTGAAATTAAGTTCACTTAGGAATTCTTGTAGAAGACAGTTCCAGTTCCGTCCGCTTTGTTTCAGCCCATAAAGCGATTTGTGAAGTTTCCACACTAGCTTCTCATCGTTTACTTTGAAGCCTTCAGGTTGGTCAACATAGACATCACATTCGATTGGTACATGCAGATAGGCTCCTTTCACATCCATCTGGTGCATCATCCAATCATTCTGAATAGCTAACTGTGTCAAGATTCTAACAGATTCCATTCTCGCTGTTGGTGAAAATGTCTCTGCATAATCAATACCTTCTTTCTGGGTATAGCCTTTTGCTACGTATCGAGCTTTAAAGGTGGGGTTTTCCGGGTCCCCTTTGGTCGTGTAGACACATTTACCTCCAACTGTTTGCTTTCCGTCTGGTAACTCTGTAAGGGTGAAGGTTTCGTTTGATTTCAACGTTTGGATTTCTGCTTCCATGGCCGACTGCCATTGCTTCGACTGATTTCCGTTGATAGCCTCAAGGTAGGTGGGTGGTCCATTGACGTGGTTGATACAATCATAGAAATCTAAGTTTTCAGAGTTCACAGGGTTTCCATAACGCTCAGGTTGTTTTCTCTCACGGGTAGGGTACTGTTTTGGGGCTTCTTGGTTGTCGGTATTGGTGGTTGACTGGTCTTCCGGTTCTGGGCTGGTAAACAAATGGTTTGGTACGGTAGGTTGTTCTGATGTGCTGAATTGATCTGTGAATTTCACGACTCTGTATTTCTTCACGGTTCTGTCGTCTGGAAAATATACCAGGTAAGACGGGCTTTCTTTATCATACCCGATGAAGTAACCCTTTTTCGAGCGAGGGTCTAGCTTTTTCTGTTCCGGTTGTAGAAATGCATAGCACACAGTACCGAAGATGTGCATCTTGGAAAGATTTGGTTTCGTACCAGTGATAAGACCAAATGGGGTATTCTGGATTCGTTTGACATAACGATTTCGAATGTGGGTTGCTGTCATTATAGCGTACGTCCAGAGGTACTTGGGAAGATTGGACTCGATTAGCATGGATCTTCCCATTTCAAAGAGTGTTCTCCAGTTGCGTTCAGTCGTTCCATTTTGATGCGGAGAGTACGGTGCTGATAACTCATGCTTGATAGAGTGGTTGACTAGAATTTCACGGAAGTCGTTTGAAATATACTCTCCTCCGTTGTCGCTTCTCATTTTCTTAACATCACCTGCAGGAAATACATCTTCGAAAAAGTTCAAAGTTTTCACCTTACCGAAAGGTGCAATATCAGCTAGAAATTTTTTAACTGCCTTTGGTGCATCAGACTTTGCTTTCAAAAAATACGTGAAGAGATTACCAGAAAAGTCATCAGTAAATATCATGGCATATCGATAACCGTCCTTTGCTGCTGGTTCGATAGGGCCGGCAAGGTCTGTATGGACCAACTCAAATGGTTTGGTTGCACGAATATCAGGTTCACGGTTTCTATGGTTACATTGCTTGACAAGGACACATATTTCACAATCGAAAGTCTCATGATTGCAGATATGCATACCGGACACAACATTTTCTAGCTTTTTGATATCATTGGTATTGCAATGTCCGAGTATTTTGTGCCACATTTCAAGGCTCTCTCCTCGGCTTTGGGATGAATGTGATTTGTAGAGGTAATAGAGCCGATTCCTCTCTTCAATTTGGAATACGGTACCATCTGCAGTAATGAGTTCTGCATACTGTTCATAGAATCTCACTGATGCTCCGAATTTGGTTGCTGCTCTAACAGAAAAGATATTTTGAGGGAATGAGGGTATGTAGAGTACATCTCTCAGCTGAACATTAACGGTTTCCCCCTTTTTTGTCACAGGTCTCACAATAACAGTTCCTCTCTTTAATGCAATGTTATTGACTCGACTTCCATCGGCAAGTTCGATGTGGTGGTCTGCTATGTTGAAGGTGGGATCCTCCTCAATGAAGCCATCATCATGGTTGATTATATGGGTGGTGGCTCCACAGTCTACTAAAAAGTTCTCACCACTGGCAAACATGTCTTGGTTATCACTGGCTGTGAAAAGGAATGAAAACGAATGTTCATTACCGTCATTGCTGGGTTCAGATGCTGCAACTTTGGAATGATGGGTTGTTGGGTTGGTTCCATTGTTCTGCTTCTTTCTACACGATTGGTTGGTATGGGACGATGATTTGCAAGTGCTGCACCACTTCTTTTTCGGTTTATGACATTCAAACGCTCTATGTCCCGCGATACCGCAATTGTAACAAGTTAACTGTTTCGACTTTTTCATTTTTAACACGGATTCTTTGGTACTCTTTTCGGATGAGCGAATTAACTCTATTTCCTCGAAATTTCTGAGGGTTTGCTTGAACTTGAGGAACGTATCGACTGTTTCTGACTGACTGATGAGGGCGACAAAAGGTTTGTATTCGTCGGATAAACCTTTCAAGACCATAGCAATTAATAAAGCATCACTTATCTGTTCTTTAGCAGACCGTAATGACGTAGCCGCTTTTTCTGCTCTCATAAGATAATCTGTTAAGTTCTCAGTAGTTCCTTTTTGTAATGTTGTTAGTTGGTTGTACAATGTTATAACTCTTGGTTTGCTATCACCAGCATAAAATTCACGTAGGATCTTGAATGCCTTTCGGCCATCGTCCTTTGCTTCCCTGATGACTAGAGAGAGGGAGCGGTCATCCAGAAATTGGATAAGTTCTGAAAATGCTGTCTCATTCTTGTCGGCATTAATATTATCATTCTCTCCAACAAGAATGTCTTTGAGTTTCCTTAACTCCATATAGCCTAAAATCTTTGTTTCCCAGATTTCAAACTTTCTCTGGTCTCCATCGAATGTAAGATTTTTCCATTGGGTACTGGGCCCATAACCTGTTGAATCTTGTATGCTCATGATGAAGGAATAATTTCAGGAAACACAGTAAAATTCGTAAAAGCGAACTTCAGTTTTAAGAAAACTTTAATTGGCCTAAAAATATGTCTACCACATTAGATAAAAACGGCATGGCATAAAAAAGGACTAAGTTCTAGTAAATTACGTAATGTTCGGAAATAAACAAATATGGCAGCTTGAAATATAAACAAAGTAGCGTTAGCGAGCGTCATACAGCTCAACATCTACCTCTCAACTGCGCATGCATCACTTTATGGCTCGAACCTTCTTTGAATGATTACATAATCTTCATTCGAATTGGCATACCTTAATCAGGTGGGCTAGAACCGGCCTCTTAACTACGCATGCACCGGATTTCGAGTAATCTATAAAAACGATCGATTTCACTTATTATCTCAGTAGCAAAGATGTTGTTAACATTAGCACACATTATAATTAATGACTTTAGGTCATTTCTACAAAAAACAAAAAAAGATTTGCTCTTAATCTATTTGAAGGAACATTTTAGAGATATGGGCATTAATACAAAGGTCCAAGCTCGACGCATATATCTTGGGAAAGTATACAAGAATTTACACAAGTTTATGGGATTTGCTCGAATAAGCGTTAATCTTGGAAATCTACCACAAGCAAAGGATGCTGAAGATGGGTTGCTGATTGAAGAATCTCCGGTGAATGAAGATGCATGGAAAGACAGGATCAATGACACCTTGAAAACACTATTCAATGAAAGTTTTTCTGATGGAAATGGAAACTTGGGAAGGTTTGCTGTGATACTCCTTTGGATAGAGAAGCAAATTATCTATCATCACGCAAAGAAACAATACAACATTAGTAGTTTATGGGTGGATTGTTTACTTTATAACATTAAATATGATTGTGTTCTTAGAGAATGGGGAGATGTTGAAATTACACAAAATGATATCCTCATGTAAATGCGTGTTTTTATTTGTATGCATGGGTCTATATAAGGAATCTGCATCACTACAATAATGAAAATGGCACAATGTCGGAGGGCAATGCACGCATTCATTAAACAGCTTTTTCGTCTTAAATTTCTTATAAAAACAATGCATTTACCTCATAAATAAAGATGGGTAAGCGCAAGAGACAGAGTAGAAAGAAACAGCGCACTAAGAGAATTAGGGGTAAAGGTCCTTTTAAAAACATACAAAATTGGGTTGTGAAAACAGCTACTGCAGCAACACCACTACCAGGGTTACAGCGAGAGCTGAAACCAACAATGTGGAAAAAGGGTTGGAAAAAACCAAAACCTCTACAGTTCATCCCTAGAGAATTTTGGAGAGCTGCCGGAGTACCGAAAAAACAACGCGATAAGTGGGCATATGCAGATGAAGAATTTAAGAAATAGATTATAAAAGAAGGAAGAACGCTACAATTTAATAGCTATAATATAATCATGGCTAGTATAGCAGCAAGTGTTGTAGCATCAATGCTGATAGACGATATGTGGAAGGATGATGGTGGAGTTGAAGCGACTAAACTAATGATGGGTGAAGGAAAGTATAAAAGGGATAGAATACGAAAACGTGAAAGGAGAGGAGAGAGGAAATCAACAAACATGGGTTCCGCAATAGCTGGTGTAGCAGCTAGGCAAGCTATTAGACAAGCTGTAAGACAGGGTGGAAGAATGATAGCAAAACGAGTTAGTAAACAAGCTGTTAAGAAGATGGCATTGAGAGGTGCTAAGAAAGCTGCAAAAGGTGGAGCAATCGTTGCAGCTGGATATGGTTTAGACACAGCTATGAGGAAAATGCAAGGCGGCCGAAAGCGGAGGATGAGAAGGAAGCTGGTTCGAAAGAAGCATATGAAAGGTAGACAAAGTGGGACTAGATCTATAAAAATAGCAAGAGTAAGAACCTAACATTTTTAAATGAACAAAATTGAAAGAAATAGATGAACAAATCTCACACAAAAAGCTCATTTCCAATAAGAAGTTCGTGGAGATAGGAGCTCGAGAATAATTCATAATGAATCGAGTATACAGAATTAATGTTGATGAAGTAGAAAGAAAGATGTTGCATTCTATTTTAAAGTCAGAAGGTGAAGTTGAATGTATAAACATGACAAATTTAGAGGATGCTTATGTATATCTAAGAACGATAAGAGAGGTTGTGCTTGGTAGAAATTACATTACTCGATTTACAATCGACACTGACATGGTAAAAGAAACACGTGAATTTATTTTACCTGAATATCATCGTAAATTTGCAAATAGTGTAAGATATGCACGCATGAGTGAAACAGAGATAATAGAATATTGTAAACCTGATCAGATAGAAATTTTATTAAACCAATTAATAAAGAGGCAGCATTACTATAATCCAATAGAATATACAGCATTGTTATTATGGATTCATCCTTTTCCTGATGGAAATGGAAGTTTGGCAAAGTTGCTGTATTATTATTAAACTGGTGATTTAATAGAGTGAAATCAGGATAAATTTTTAAGTGATATGATTAAAATTCAAGCAGAAATTGTAGAAGAATTTACCTCAAACACTTTCGAAAGAAAGTTCTAGAACATTCGAACTTCGAATGCTAACACCACCTTTCAATAATAACTAGAAACTTCGAAGAAGGTTCTAGAACATTCGAACGATGATTTAATCGAGAAAATTAGCAGGAGGTGGTGGTGTGAAAAGAAAGCGTAAAAAGCGATTACGAAGTGGTGGAAAGAAAAAAACATAAGCGGAAAAAACTCTAACATCATATAGAAAGCTTCCAGAAGTTTCCGAGAGCTATCAACCAATCAGATCACAGGGATTTTTCAGAAGTTTCCAGAAGTTTCCAGGAGCAGAAGCTTCCAGAAGTTTCCAGAAGCTATCAGCCAATCAGATCATAGAGATTTTTCAGATTCTCTGCAATATGATTGGTTGATTTATATACATAAACAGACGTCTGAAGCTAAATCAAATCAGTCGTGCGGAGCTGTTGAAGAGTGCAGAGCTTAAAAAATCACTAAAGAATCACTGAAGAATCATAGCAGGAATTTACGAAGTTAGAAATGAAGAGGGCCTAATCAAGACATCATTTGCTGTTCAAGCTGCCTCTAACAAATGGGTGCTGGTGGTGAAAGATATGATTAAAGGTGCACTAGCTGTAAAATCAATGACTATTTCTCATGCACCACTGGCTCGTCTCTTGGAAATAGTTGATAGCAACATAAATCTCGATGAGATAAATCATAAATTACAATTTCAAGGAGAATATGTTACAAGTCTGTTTGAGAAAAACGGCCTCATCATTGAAACGAAGCGATATGGGGGAACGTATACTCAATTTCTAACCCTATACACTGAAGTTTTGAGCAAAGAAGAAGCACATGAAGATAAGGTTGAAATCTATCTGCAGAAAAATGGTGATTTTCCCATAAAGTTATGTCTGGGAATACGAAGATGGAAGAATGAGAAACCAACTAAAACTGGAATAAATCTAAAAGAAGAAATGTTGGAAGCATTGCATGGAAAACTTGCTGATCTGAAAATGCTAGCACCATCATCCCGCAAAAGGCCTCTATCATTGATTATACCATCATCTTCTGGAAGTGCCGAATCTGATGCAAAGAAAAAAAAAGAAAGAAAATATCACAGCTCAAAAAAAGAAAGAACATGTTGATGATTCCTCAGTAGCAAAGATACTGAAAGCAGCATCAGGAAATGATGATGAAATGCTGCAAAAAGCATATGCTGAACTCCAAGAAGAAGAAGATGTTGATGTACGAGTACAAGAAGCATATGCTAAAATTCTCTTGAAACGCATTTTCAAAAAAGCAAAACAATACTGTGAAAAATGCTCAACTACAGAGATTTACTCTACATCAATTGATGCTACTGACCACATGCAGGATTGTATGGTTCACAATGCTTTCAGATTTTTATCGTTTCACATCAGTTATGTCAACGCCGATATGCTGGCTGAGGGGGAAGAATCGTTCAAAAAATCAATGTTTGATGAGTTGAAGAATGGACGTCTAACTCAAACAATGAAATCCAATGTCGGAAATCTGTATGATGAATTATCACATACAAACCTCTCTACATCCGTATATTTGCTACAGATATTGAACAGGATTATAAACAATTAAGTCACACCGTTTGTTTAAGTTTTATGAACATTATTTATGTTAAAAATAGTTGTTAGTTATTTGTTCTAGAAATTGTTTTAAATAAAGGTTAGTTATTGTTGTAAAGAGACGTTCTAAATTTGTTATAAATATGAGTTATGACTTGAGATTTAAAGCACCTTTTTCTCTGATTTTATCTGGAGTAAGCGGAAGCGGCAAAACTACTTGGGTAGAAAATCTATTTAAAAATTATAATAATATAATAGATGATGGCAGGCAATATCCCAATCTCATGTGGATCTCAGGAACGAACCAGCCAGAGCTATTTGAGCGTATTAAAAAAGTTTTGTTGGGAATTGTAGATTTATTACTGAATTACCTGAAAACTTGTACGAAGAAATCGAGAGGTCAGACAAAAGATTAACTAGTGTTGTTGATGATCTAATGCATGAAATTGCAAACTTCAAAGATTTGGGAAAATTGTTCACAAAAGGAAGATCTCATCTCAACATTAATGTTATTGTTATGATGCAAAATCCTTTCCCAAGAGGAACGGATGTGGTCAAATTGAGTGAGTGAGTATCCAATTGAGTGAGTGAGTGTGTATATAGGCAGACGTTTGTAGCATTTGGTATTGAAATTGAAACTTGATATTAATAATGCACGTATGTGTGGTATTCAAACTAAAAATACAAATTGAGGACTAATAAATAAATGAAAATAAATACATGAAATGTCTATTGATAAATGTAACTTAATTGAACGAAGAATGAAGGTCGAAAACTGAATCAGAGAAAAGCTACGTAAATTAACAGGTGAGAAAACAACAAGCTAGCCTAAGCCTAGAGTGATGCTATGGGACACGCCTAAAACCAAACACCAAAAAATAAAATGGCAGAAAAAAAATAGCTTACCAGCTGCCATACAGAGGCTTCAGTTGAGTGTTGAATTAAGTAACTTCTAGAATTATGCTTGAATTATACTTGAATTATACTTGAATTATACTTGAATTATACTTGAATTATACTTGAATTATACTTGAATTATACTTGAATTATACTTGAATTAACATAAAATGATATCTTTGATTGAATCTATATTACAGTTGACGACATCCTGACTTGACCATGGTCAGGCCCAACTAACAAAAAAACATCACTTATTTCCTGAATATAATGGTCAGATGGTCTAATGTAAAAATGTCACCAAATTGTGATGATGTCATCAAAAATGGCTGACATGAAACAAAAAACAAATATGGCTACCAATACAAAAAAAAATCCTACAAAACTGAAAATAATTTATAAAATAAATGAATCATATTACACTCCCCCCATGAAATGAAAATTTAGAAAATTTTTTTTTTATTTTGTTTTATAATATTAATAAATTTTTAGTCTTAAATTAATAAATTTCATCCAATAAATTAACTTCATCAGCACGACTGATGACAACAACTGTTCTAACAGAACGTTTAGTTTCTCGAAACACATTTTCATTCGAATTTCTGTAACGAACATAAACACGTCTTACCAAGCCATCACATCCACCATCCAAATCAACAACCATACCATATTGGTAATCCGAACAAAGAGCAGATTCATTCTTCAGGAATAACACAATATCGCCAACCTTCAATTGCTCGTCACTTTTAAACCACTTCTGTTGCTGAATCAATTTTGGTACGTGAGACAATAACCAGTTTTCAAACCAGGACTGAAAGATCTTCTGGTTTTCATCTATTATCTTGCTTGGGCGACTGACAATTGATAATGGTTCGATTGGGCTTCTCTCATTATTTCTTCCCATTTTGAGCCGGTTGGGGGTGATGATGTCTAGATTCTCCAAGTTTGAAACAGTGCTTCCAATAATGAGTGGCATGTTATTAATGCTGTTTGCGATGGATGCTCCAAGGGTTTCCCATTGCATTATTGAAAGACGTTGATGATACATGATTTTTTCCATAGACAGCTTGATCTCCTTGATTTTTCGCTCAACACGACCATGTTCATTATGTCCACCGACAGGACAAACTTCAAATTGAACGTGAACATCCTTGTGAAGTTGGTATTGAGCATCTCGAAAACTGAATCGCATATCCTGACATCCACGAACCAGCTGACTGCCAGCATCTATTAGTAGCATTTTCGGAAAGCCGACATCACATGAAAATCGGGTAAAAGATTGAACAAACGACTGAGTGCTATAATCTTCCATGACTTTGATGCTTGTGGTTGAAGTGGTTGAACAGCAGAAAACTAGAAACCAGATTTTTACTGTGGTTCTTCGGTAATGGTATGAATATGAATCAAATGGTCCGCATAAATCCACTTGAGTTGAATAGAAAGCCGGGGCGATGTTGAGGGCATGCTTTGATACTGATCCCATTGCAACTTCTACGGTTCTTTTCAGGATGTAACGACACCGCTGACAGGATTTTCTGATATGTTTGATGATTGAACGACATTCTATGATGTGAGCTTCTTGACTAACATATCTAATTGTTGTATCAACGCCAGAGTGATTTGCGGTAGGGTGATACCAATGTATATCATTGATGATAGCGATAGCAACAGGTGAATATTTCTCCATTATTGGAACGCAGAACGAGGATGAACAAAGGTCTTTCATGACTTGGTTGAGCCGACCAACAACGGTTACGTTTTCCATGTTGAGGATTCGCTCGGTGTGATAAATTATGCCATCCTTCTCGGTTGAAAGGTCCTTAAATCTCTTCTGATCGGTGAAGTGTTTCAACTCCAACGTCGCCTTTTTGAAGAAGTAAGTCTTGGCGGATTGGATTTCCTCTTCAGATAGGATGATTTGAATCGGCTTCGCGATGCATTCTTTGACACTGGTTTTTTGTTGACATGACGATCGTAAATTGTTGAAGTATCTTTTCCATATTGCCAAGATTCGTACAACTTTCTTGAATCTGAATCTATTTGGGTTGATTAGGTATTGACTGAATTCGAGTCTTCTATTAACTTCTTCGGCTAATTTCGATTTGGTTTGCTGTACTGCCACATGTGAATCGGTTTGAGGTAATGATGAATGAATTTCAGCTTGAGCTTCTTTCTGTTCAACAGCTGAAATCTTGATTTCTGATGCAGATTTGATTGGCATTTCGTCCTGATGTAGCATCATCCATGGCAAACCATTGACCCATTTGGAATCAGCATGAATATCATTTGGTGTTGTACCAGGTCTTGTTCCTATATCGGCAAGCATATCTTCACTTCTTACGTAGTACCAGGATTCCTTGTCTGTCAAACGTAGAATTTCGACAAAGCGATTTCGAACCCATTGCTTCAGAACTTTGGTGTCATTTGAAAGCCAATGTAAACAGATTTGACTGTCTGTCAGTTTGATTGAAGATCGATACCACTTGTGGAATGATTTGCGTACAATCTCACCGGTGTGTGCGTTCATGAGTGCAGCAAGCAGTTCTGCACGAGGTTGAGATAATCCTTCTGGAACAATGCGTGATCGTGAGATAACCAGTTGACTTGAGAAGTTTCCACATCTTCTCTTGAAACGAGCATATATAGCAACACATACAAGGGATCTGCTTGCATCAGCAAAGTCTATTGTTGTAAGATCTAAATTGATTGCATCTTCAGGCACAACAGCTCTCTCATACTTTAAATGATTTATTTCCTCCATCATTTCAAAGTTATTTACCCATAATTGACGAAGATCATCGGGTATTGCGTCATCCCAATCAAGTTTCCGTATGACTAACTCATGAAGGTCAAGTTTGAATGAAGCGGTAATAGGTGTGACTAAACCGAGAAGATCAAATATGTCACCGACTCTTGAAGCACAGTGTCTTCTCGTTAGCCTGTCAGGAATTATGTTCATTTGGGAGGTCGACTTCTTGCCCCGTTGCTTCTTGGAAAAGTTCATTTTTGGGATATGAAGTGATAGCTGATCGTCCTTTGGCCACCATTTCATTCCTGCCACAAAAACTGAGACGCCATTTTCGCTCATCGATTCAGGTGGGTCTTCACCAGATAGCACGACTCCTTTCAGCTTGAAACCTCCTTTATTCCCAACCAATTCCAACTCTTGTGAACGTTGAACTGCAAGGTCGTTTGCTTTGTCGCCACTGACACAATCATCAACATAAGTATCCTTCAGGATGATTTCAGTTGCTTCAGGGTATTGATCGGATGACAATTTGGCGACTTCTCTCAGGGCGCATTCAGCTTGATTGCCGCTAGACCGAACACCGTATATCAATGTTTTGATCACTTTTTGTCTGGGATGTTCTTCAAAGCTCAGGTCTTCTTGCCAAAGATATCTTTGGTAGCACCAATGTTGCATATCTAGATGAATCGTATTGTACATCTTCCGAAAATCTGTAGTAAATCCAGCCTTGTGTATCCTCCAACGTAGAGCGATTTCCTGGAGCTTGTTGAGACTATTGCAACCTTTCGCAAGGATGTCGTTGAGGCTGTAACCAGTTGACGTTGAACTTGACGCATCAAATACGATTCTGCATGGAGTGCTGACCGAATTTACTTTCCACACAGCTCTCCAGGGAATGAAATATTGCAACTGATCGGACAGAGTCTTCTGGATTGATTCTGAAAGTTCGTCGACATAGGCTACGTAACCCAGGTCGTGCATCTTGCGCTCAGACTTAATGATGTCTTCTTTGTCATGTATATTCTCAGGTCGATTTAGCTTCCGAAGTTGTTGGTAGTAGATTCTTAACGCTTGATTCTTGTTCGAAGAAAGCTTTACTGATGGATTGTTGATAAATGGCAGTTTGGCTATGATGACGTTGGTCTTCAGATCCAATTGGATGGAGTTTTTGATCAGGTTTTGTTCCACCTCTTCCTTGATACTGACACTTTCTAATTGATCGTGATTCTTACACTTCTTGCATTGACGACAGGTGATACATCTGTACGTTATTTCGGATCCAGTCGATTCAGCCGTTTCAAATCTCTTTGATGGATGACTTGAGTGAGCGTTGATGTTCAAAATGGCATTTGGTTGGTAACCATTCTGAAAGCTGAGTAGCGTTTGAGATGCATAGTAACTCATCAAGTGTGATACTTCAGGTTGGTGGAATTGAACTTCATTGAATTGAGCATTGTAGAACTTTCTGTGAACTTCCCCAAATGACTTATGGGGACCGCCAATAACTCCACGATTGCCATCACTACCATTGAATACTGATTGATAAAGTGATAATCCGTTGAGCATCTTGAATACGAGTTGAGGGTGGTATCTTAAGTATTTGATACCTATCATCATATCAACATCACCTCCGATTGCCCTTGGAAGTTTTGGTAGTTGGGATGCATCTCCATTGTAGGCTCTACGAATTGATGTTTCGGCTTCACCAAGTTGATACAACGGGAATTTTTGTGTAAGTTTGTCAAGGCATATTCCTGACATTGATGCAAGACAACCATCAGCAAGTGGAATGTTGACAGCATAGATACCATGATTTGACAATGTTGTTGCTCCTCCAATACCGCTGATGTTGAGTTGACCGTAGAATATCTTTGTAGCATGTGATCCGAGTCTGTCAACAGCGTCCTTCCGGATGACGAAATCACTGCAACCATCATCATAGAATACAGTGAATGTTTGGTTATTGACAGTGATGTCTTGTAGGAGATAGATGCCAACTTCATCGTCACCAGTGTCACCACGATCTGTGAAGAATGAGAGTTGGATGTTTCTTGAGAAACTTGGGAGTGATTGATTTTTATTGATGAAACAAGACTTGAACTCAGCTAACAGTTGCACGTTTTCTTGAGATGTTTTATGGTCTTCGCATACCAGTACATGACGTTTGACATTGTACTGTTGATGGGATGGATGTTTGCATGCGAAATCGCGTTGACAACGTCCATCCTTGTGCTTGGAATCTTGCTGCTTTGCTCCTGGTAGAAGACACTGGAAACACAATCCCTTTCGCTTGAGAGTGATGAATCGTTCAGCCGGAGATTTGTCTGCGAACTCCTTGCAGGCAAAGTATTGTATGACCATTGAACCGCCTGGTCCTCTAGTTGAAATGTGATGATGTTGACAGTTTCCATCGCAGAAGTAGCAAGGTGGTGGCTGCTGAGTGTTTGACTGTTGATTGACTTCAGGTAAAGGAGTGTAATGAGCGTTATTACCTCCTTTTGGTCTAGGATTCTTCAGGTAGTTCGGATTCTTCCCAGGATGATTTGCTTTCTCCTTTTCGTCACGTGAACTGGTAAGTAGAGCTTTTTGTTGTTGAATCCTTACTTCTTTCTCGAGAAAGGTGATGAGTTTGGTCCATTTCTGCTTCTCGTCCAGTTCATCATCGCAAATTGAGGAGAACCAGCGCGTTGTTCTTCCATCTCCTAGAAGCTTGTAGATTTGTTCCAGACCATCTCCATAATAAAGATTGTTTTCGATATTATGAATTTCAGCCAACTTGACTAAATCTTTGATGGTATTTATTAGCTGGGTGATGGAAGCCATTATTTTGGACGGATCCTTCATCTTTGATATGGTTTCAAATTGGTTGACTTGTGACAGCTTTTTCGTAAGTAGGATTTTGGAGTTCCCATATGCTTGCTTCAACCGGTCCCATATGACATCAATCTCTGAAACATCTTTCACTAACGACAGTGCCGGATCTGACAGGTAATTATTGGTGAGTAAGTCTGCAAGCAATTTCTTTGGTGTGTTTCTTAGGTGCAATTTTTCAAAGTTTGATTTGAATGAATAAATGTCAATAGCAGAGTCATAACCCGAAAACTTTTTCAAGTCGATATTGAGTTTCATTTCATTGAACGACTTGTGTTTTAGAACCTCTTGTTTTTCAATAACAGCATGCACTGTTGAAGTAAATTCAGCCTTCCTTGATTTGACTTTGGGATACTGCACACCAATGATCTCGATCAGCGTAGACAGCTTACTATTGCATAATGGAAATTTCAGCAAACGTTCATATCGGTCTGCAATAGTATGAGTTTTTTCTCGTTCAGGTATTTCAGATTTCAGTTGAAGAAGATATTGATCATCGCAGCTACTTGGATCAGTGTCAAAGATGCTTTGAAGTTGAGTTAGATGAGATATTATATCTTCGGCTGCGAATAACATTGATTTAAGTTCATTTTCGAATTTTTCTTCTTCAAGTTGAGAAGTTCTAAGATTTGATTTGGCTTTGATATCGTTCGCTGTCTTGATGAAGTCTTTGATGAGATTGAAGATATCAGTTACGTCTGACTCGATTAACATATGACGGTCAGAAGCAATAGTCATAAGTGTTGCAGACCTCTTACGGATATCCAGTCGGTATTTGGTTAACAGTTGAATGATTTCTTTTGTATCGTCTAGTGAGACATCATGAATCGGGTGTTCATCGATAACATCTCTTACTTCATCAATAGCTACTCTAATCTCAGCGATTAGAGTTGAACATGTGTCATTGATTTGAGCTGCATTGATTGGATTGGTGATTTCATTATTGATGAGTGATGAGGTTCCTTCGTCCCCTCCAAGAGACATGTTCTCGTGTTTTTGTTGTCGATCAGTAGTATTAACAACAACTCGTTTACCGGTTTCACTCAGAGCTTCATGTGGTCCAATATATCTTGCGTTGATGTATTGGCGCACCTCGTCGTGTTAAATGTGTTGAGGTACTTGCTGTTGATTTTCTTCAAGAATTTCAACATGTGCCATATCATGTCCTTTGTGGATATATTTGAAGATGTACTTGACACTTTTTACTGTACTGCATATTTCCACGTTGATATGACACTGATATTTGATTAGTAGGTGTCTGTTGTGTGGCACTACCCAGGTATCATCCAAAATGCGATTATTCACATTGACTGGATGAAGACAGCGTCGTCTATAGAGAGGATAGCCGTTGACATTGATTTGAGTGTCAGCAACTTGTTCTTTTGGAAAATGCTTTTTGCATTTGTTATTTTCTATGCACACGCATCGAGGATTTAAAATTCCACAGGGTCCATGTGTCATGTGTTTTAGGACCAACTTGTGATATTTTGCATCCTGTGGGTCTGGAATCTCTGCTGATATCAGTTGATCCACCTGATAATGAATATGATAATCAACAATTTTATAATAGAAATAACGTACAGAATAGTTGTACTGTGGATTGCGTATAAATGTCACAATAAGAGAAAGAATTATTAGTGTTTGCAAATATTACCTGTTGTGGTGTTCGTGGTTTATCAGCTTGCAAAAGAAACAGGATCATGTGTGCGTGTGGTAGTCCTCTCTTTTGAAATTCTATGACATATACATGTGCTGTGACAAGTCCAAGAATGTGCTTGTGCAGAATGTCTTCAAGTAGTTCTTTGAGTTTGAGTTGAAATACTTGTGTGACAATGTCCGGTCGATCATTGGCCGTCTGGTGTGGTAGAATGTTTTCTTCTATCTCCTTCCATTTGGGATTGGCAGTCATTGTGAGGAAGATGTCTGGCTTGCCATACTTCCTTACGATTGTCATTGCATCTTGAAAATGTTGATACATGTTTCTTTGGCTGCCTGGAAAGGATGATGGTAGAATGATAACACGGCCAACATCAATATGGATGGGCTGATTCGGATTGTTAGCCCTGGCCATCTGGTTTTTGATTTCAGCTCTTCTGTGGAGATGATCCATCAGGCCTCGATAAGTGTCAACACGAAGCTGACGTTGATTGTTCATAATCCAGTGCAGTTTATTGCCTTCTATCTTCGTATATGCATCTACCAGATACTGTTGAAATAGAAGTGATGCAATGTGGATGGCTGAGAATGCATCCCTGACCTGGATTCTGTATAAATAGTATTCGGTGAGGGTCAGTCTGGTACGGCGATCACGATTGATGTGTTGTCGATCTCTTACATTTGCAGTAGGCAATCGTTGAAGGTCCAAACTGTATCCTCTGTCACCGTGAAAGAATATCAATGGATACGTGAGAGGATCGGCACTTGGACTGGTTGCGTAAATCTTCATGAGATCTCCGTGTCTTGTTTGAACTTGCAGTTCTCTGTCGTCAGGATTTGGTGCACCTCCATTTTGTACAGTATATATTGCTGCAATTTCTCTGGCAGTTGGATTATCGTATCTGCGGTCTTGTTGTGGGCGACCTGTTATGATCATTTTGAATGTCGGAACAGGCTGATTGTTTGCAATAGCTTGCTGCCGCTGTTCCTCCAATATTTCACCCATGCTTCGATAATGTTGTGCAAATCGATTGACTGCCATTAATTCATTCTGGAGAAGTGCAACGATGTCCAAATCAAGACATTGTTCTGTTGCAGTATTTTGCCGTTCCTGCAACGCTTGTTGTGTATCCATGATGTTGAGTTCTGCATACTTTCTGGATCTGTCTGTTTCTGTTACACCTGCGATTCGTAACGAAATATACTTAAATACATAACATATGCATGAAAATATGAATTTGAGAGCAGAAGTCATAAGTGAATAATTAGCTATGTGAAATGAATTGGTCATTTACCAGTCATGTGATATGCCTTTCCGTGAATCGTGATAACTGGTGGTCCAGCTCTGGCATGACTTACAATATTAGCCTTCCATGATGCCATGGCCATTAATGAGTTGTATTGGCGGAAGTGGTTTAAGAAATATTTTGATTCGGCAGTATCACCAGTGTATAAATGCATGACACTGTTTGGAGGTGGTTGAATTAGATCCAGAGTGATTAAACCTCCCATGCAGCACTTGTTGTATTGTTTTCGGGAGTTAAGTTCTTCTTTGAAGTACTTTGCACCACAATGAATGCATGTTCTGTTCATTTTGTTTAAGTGGTGTGGTAATGGGGAGAAGGGGATGAGGTTTTCAGCTTCATTGTTCTCAGGGACAGGGTTGTCAACTTGCATTTGCTGATCTTCAACGGGTTCTGGTATCTGATTTTCATCAGGTACTGGAACTGCGTGTTGCATCTCAATGTCTGCAGGTTGTTCTCTTGCTTGAAGCTCTTGGTTCAGAATGGGAAGCTCTTGGTTCTGAATGGGAAGCTCTTGGTTCTGAATAGGAAGCTCTTGGTTCTGAATAGGAAGCTCTTGATTCTGAATGGGAAGCTCTTGGTTCTGAATGGGAAGCTCTTGGTTCTCAATTGGAAGCTCTTGGTTCAGAATAGGAAACTCTTGGTTCAGAATAGGAAGCTCTTGGTTCAGAATGGGAAGCTGTTGGTTCAAAATGGGAAGCTGTTGGCTCAGACTGGGAAGCTGTTGGTTCAGAATGGGAAGCTGTTGGTTCAGAATGGGAAGCCATGGGATCTGAATGGGGAGCCGTGGGATCTGAATGGGAAGCTGTGGTTCCATGCCCATCTGCATTGGCTGCATCTGTAAAAGGGGTACTGTGCAGGAAACGGTTGATATTCAGGGGCTTCTAGCTGACGGTTTTCAAGCTGCAATTGCTGAAGATCATTGGCTGCTGCAAGTTCTGCATTGGTGGACTCTGCCTCCGGAAGCTGAGGTTGTTCGTTCTGCTGTCTTTGATGCTGACGATACTGCCTCATCTGATTTCTACGTCCCGCTCCTGTGATACTTCTCTTGACCTTGCGCGGCATGGTGCAAGTTGTAATGTAAAAAAGAAGTATAAAGTATGAGATATACAATTAGGCCAAATTATTGTAAATGTTATTGCTTGTTGACAATGGTCTTAATAGCAACAACAATGGAATAATTATGGCCTTGTGTAAAGCTAAAACAAAAAGAAATAAATATGATATTTTTCAAGGGTTCCATAATGATAAGGTAAAATTGGTACTGAAGTAAATGGAAAAGTATTGCTATATAATATAATGTATGTTAAATGAATATTCTTACGTTTAAACTGTGGTCGTTTCTGTTGGGTAAACAGTCACTAAAATGGAATAGAGTAAATTTATAGTTGAAAAAGAAATGAATAATGGACAAAAGCTCAGAATACCTGAATAAATAAAAATGAACTGTTTGAATCAAGTGCAGCAGTTTTTAATAATCTGTTGAAACACGATTTGAGAATTTGTTGTTAATAAACTTACTATCCATGAAAGAAACATTGAATTAACGAAATAGTTTGTTGTACAGAGGCTCATTTGGAAAGTGAGAAATAAAAAACAAAAATATAAGTTTATTGTGGAGATGAGTTTGTGAAAGAGAAGTGTCCGTTATTTGAAAACAGATTTAGCTGGGCCTTTATTTATAACAAAAACACACAGTTAAAGAGTAAAACAGATCAGCGAGCAAGGGAAATTGTAGTCAAACAATAAATATCTTCCCGAGCCTTGTGTCTTTAAAATGTATAGATAGAAACAAAAGAGAAATCAGAATAGTTGTAAACTTAAAATATTTGATAAAGAAATGATACCTGCACAACACGTAACCCGTCTTTGCAATTAAAAGCATACGAAAAAAACAATAATTTTCGTCTTATGAGGCGAAGTAGTGATAAGTAATCTGGCTAGCTTGTAGTTATTAAAACATGTTGAAAGTAGGTATACTTACTCAGCGATAAATAAGATAAGATTATTATAGCCTTTAGAAAATTTGGCCGGTTAAAAATAGACAAAGTCAAATTTTAGAGGCGGGATTCCTATTGTACTACATCGCCTCCGTGATTGGTTTATACGCGTCACGTGACAAAAAAGGAGGGAAAATTCTCGTGGAAAGGGATTTCCCCTTCGTCCTTCTGACTTTTAAAGGTGGGAAGGAGAAGCTTAGCACGTGACAGACTGGTTGCGCTCAAAGAGATAGGATATAAGATAAGAAAACATTATAAACTTTAAAATATTATGTTATGTTCATTTTACTGAATATTTACAGTTGGTTTAATAATATTCATATTTTTTAAACAATATATTATCGTTCAATTGAGGAAGTTGATGGAGATCACAGGGTTCTGATGCATCAAGTTGATAAAAAGTGGCCGATAGCGTCTGGAGTGCAAGCCTCTCGTTAACACTATGGGGCAGGCACGTGTGCACGTTTCGTCTGCCCCTGCAAGAAGAAGACAAAGGAAAAGAACAAAGACAAAGGAAAAGTTGTAACAATCAGAATTTTATTTGCGAATTATTATTATTATATTGTAAAGGAAAAGAAGCCTCGGCCTCGGTAGATAGCGTTGACGACGAAGAGAGCCGATCAAATCGGAGGAATATGATAAATAGTAATAATATAATTTGATCTTTGTCAATCTTTTCAATCAAACACTATTAAGCAAACTATGGTGTGTTATGGTGTGTTTAACTTGAATTGTTATCTATCAATTATAGAATTTGGACATATTGGAAGAGAATGTGCATCCTTTCAGCAGGCATGGCAGGCCTGGGTAAGTTTGTTACTCTAGTTGTTGTATGAAATAAGCAAAAAAGGCAAATTCAGAGCAGTTGCATAGGAATAATTGAAATGTGCTCTCCTTTTGTGTTTTGGTGTTTTGCTAGCTCATACTGCTATAAGGAATGAGTTGGCATTGCTGTAACCTGGAAAGTATTTTGAATTATTGAAACTGTGTGTTTGGTTAATGATTTCACTAAATTTTATTGTTGCTTGCAGGTGCTGATAGCTCAACAGAAAAGGAAAGACTGTCCCTACTTGGTTTTTTGTGTGGTAAGTGTCAAATTAATATGTGGGTTTTAAAATTAGAACAATAATATATGAATGGAACTGAATATAACAATGAACTGAATTTGGAACTATTTAAACAGGAAAAAGCATTCACCATGCATGAATATGGGAAATTTGTGAGATTGATTGGTAGGCCAGAAAAAGTAAGTTATTATTAGTATGAATAATTCATGCATGAGCAAGGCCACTAAGCTACATAACAACAGAACTACAAACAATAAAACTACATAACTACAACCTATCAAACAACATAACTACAAACTGAAAACTATTTAAAAACTATCTACAAACAGTAAAAACCTGCATATAACATCCTCTATCTTATTTTGTAGGCTATTTTGGTTGTGAAGAATGAAAAACAATGGGTAAACTATAAGACAATATCATGTAAATATGACTATGAAAAAATATATTGAAAAATGGAATATTGGGTGGTAGGTTGTTAAAAATAGGAGGTTCTTATATGCAGGTTTTTACTGTATAACTATGTACAATATCTACATGTTAAAATACGATATTTTTACAATTTTGGCACCACGTGCCAATTCGGCCTGCTCTGCCGAAAGTTTGTGGGAAGGGTTTTGGGTGACCACCTTCCCACCCTCTTTTTGGGGGGCCTTTCTTTTTCGTTGGCCTTTGCCAATTTTGATAAAAGCCTCTGCTTGTGTTCTGTAAATTAACACATAGAACATTGATATATTAAAGGTTGTTAATATTTTTTAAAAAGATGCAATGCCATTGTTAAAGTGTGTATGTTAAACATGTGAAATACAATGTAAAAAGGTGTACGTACACAATTTCATTTGTCGGGATTCTTCTCCCAGTGGCAAACACTAAATTAAAACGTTTGCCGGCCAATTCTGGGAATTGGTCGGCACATTTTTTTTTCAATGCAGGTATACTGCTATATGTTATTTCCTAGGAGAAAAAGAAGATGGAAAGAGTAATGGTTGATAGCAGTTATGAAGATGAGAAATGTAGTAATATATATATTAATGTATTTAATATAATTACTTTGGTGTCTTTGCCAAGGGTTATCGCAATATTATTTTCCTTTGGCTTTGCATTTGCCATGTTGAAATGTTCTTAAAATGAAATGTTGAAATGCATGTATAATTAATTTAAGGTTAGTGGAAAATGCTGCTGAGGGAGAATTATGGAAGATTAGAAAATGTTGTATTACTCAATTTAAGAAATTCTGATACTATGGAATTTGTGTGAATAAATAAATGAAGAGTAAAGATTGATAATATTAATAATGGAAAAGATACTTACAAATCTGCAATTGGGCGCGTAAAGGTGTGATAAACGAATGCTGAAGTAAACAAAGGTAGTAAGTAGTGTTAGAAATCGGTACACAGTGACTGTAAACTTGTTATTAATAACTATGAATACATTCAAGGCTGTTTTAGTTAATCTGCATTTGTTTTCTTAAATGTTTAAACTTTCAAAAGTTATTTAGAAAAATTTTTCACTTACTTGAAATTGGTGCGATCGAAATCTGAAAAGGTTTTTCGCGCGCTCGAGTGAAAGCTATTGTCTTTTGAAACCATAGCAACAATATCAAGATGGCCCTATGGAAAAGAATGAAATCGAGGTCTTCTGGACGTATGGAAACAACGTGGTGCTGGGTGAATTTCTTATGTTGCAATAATGCCACATAGTTAAAGTAAGAATGGCAAGGACTATAGATTAGAGTGAACTACGAATTGGTGTAAAAATAGAGAGGGTATGTTAAGTTGAATAATAATCAGGTAAGGCATAAGTAGATATATATGGATATTAATTAAAGGTTGACTCCCACACTAAATAATGCTGTGATCATTCAGTAGACTTCTTTCATTTCCCTACAAATCACTATGAAATTACAACACTATTTAGTATCAAAATTTACATGCTAGAAGTTATAATATATTTCTGACTTTATTATATATTATTCATTGTTTGATGGATTGTTATTTGATTGTCTTTCGTTATTATGTAAACAAAATACAATATTTTCTTAATCACTGTTTTGAATGTGGCAGTTTTCTGCAAGGTATATAACTTAAGGTATACATCTACTGTGCTATAAATTCGATTATGTTATACATTACTATAAATTAATATACATACTATAGTATACATTACTATACATACTATACATTACCATACCTACTATAAAAAGATACTATACCCACTATACCTACCATAAAAACATACTATACCTACCATAAAAATATACTATACCTATTATAAAAACATACTATACCTACTCTACCTACTATAAAAACATACTATACCTTCCATAAAAATATACTATTCCTACTATACAAGCATACTATACCTACTATAACTACTATACCTACTATAAAAACACACTATATCTACTATACCTACTATAAAAACATATAATATACATACATACATACATACCTACATACTATACCTACTATAAAAAAGTACTATACCTACATACCTACATACATACATACATACATACATACATACATACATACATGAGCCCGTCAAATAAAAGAAGCTGAATGTGGTTGGCGCGCTTCGCGCGCTGCATTCGCCTTCGCTCATGCCCATACATACATACATAGATACATACTATGCCTACATACTATACCAACATACTTTTCCTACATACTATACCAACATACTATACCTACATACTATACCAACATACTATACCTACTATGCAAACATACTATACCTACTATAAAATCATACTATAACTACATATATTAATTCGGGCAAAAAGCTTGATTATAAATAGAATCACCAGAAGCTTCATTTTTTAAAAGAAAGACAAGATCTAAATTTTTCTTTCTTAATACTATATATTCTATATATTCGACTACACGAACGAGTAGTCATCATCAGAGTGAAGGTTTTTTATTTACGTTCGTGTAGTCGAATATATAGAATATATAGTATTAAGAAAGAAAAATTTAGATCTTGTCTTTCTTTTAAAAAATGAAGCTTCTGGTGATTCTATTTATAATATAACTACATACTATACCAACATACTATATCTACCATACAAACATACTATACCTACTATACCTACTATAAAATCATACTATACCTATATACTATACCAACATACTATACCTACTATAAAAACATACTATACCTACTATAAAATCATACTATACCAACATACTACACCTACTATAAAAACATACTATACCTACTATAAAAAACATACATAACTACTATAAAAACATACAAACACATGTCGAAAGCTTAAATCAGGAAAATCGTGCAAATAGCGCCTGAAAAATTCATAACTTTGACTTTGTTTTCATTGGGCCTAAGCGTTGCAAGCATGCCGAAGCAACGCCTACTACAAAAACTACAACTATTTCAACTCAAAATACTAAACAAAGCTATCACCTGTGTTCCCAATTGTTTCCTGCAACTCTCCAGGGTCTTTGAAACAATTAGCAGATCTTTACCAAGAAAATTCAGCTCGTAAGACACTTTGAAAGGCGCCCTTTGTGTGCAAAACAAAAAAACGCGTCTTCTCCAAAAGTACCTGCTGCAACAGAGGGCGAATAACGAAAAACGACCGAAAATTCGCATGGGTCGCCTGCCAGCCGAGGGTGAATAACGAAATTTGATCGACAACCGTGTGGGTCGCACGAAAAGAGCCAATCAAATTGCAGTAAAAGGCAAAACGGGTCACGTGAAGAGCAAGTACTTTGTTCGAAAATGCATTTCGCGACGCAAATTTGGAAGTTTCGCCAGCGTAAACGGTTGTTTATTCGTGATAGCCAATTAGGCGAACAAAAACAAAGAATTTCCCAACCTTTTAGTCGAAACTGTGAGCTCTCATATTTTGGTTCAGCCGGCAAAGACCAACTCACTTAAAAATAGGGCAGACTGAGGGTCTCAAAAAAAAAGCCTTTATGGATACCTCGTTCGCCGTTTCAGCCAATTGTTTTGGGGCGCTCGACCTATTGTTTCGGGTCGAATCTATTGTTTCAGCGCAGTTTCGAGCCCTTGGCACGTGACATCACAGAATAGTAATATTAGACTATTCTACGGAGTCACGTGATAACGCATTTTCCCTGCCAAAAACAATAGATTCGACCCGAAACAATAGGTCGAACGCCCGAAAACAATGGGCCGAAACGGCGAACCGTGTAATCAACAAGGCTTTTTTGAATGGAGGAGGACAAGGTTGGCACTTGCATGGAAAGCCTCCGTTTCTAGAGTAGGCAAAAGTTATCTATTTTTGGAAGCCTATTTTAAAAGAATTTTTGAGTTATTCCAATAATTATTCCACTAATTGTGCTATCACGAAAAAACGACGGTTTACGCTGGCGAAATTTCCAATTTAGCTTCCCCGATTCCATTTTCGAAAAGAGTATTCGCTCTTCACGTGACCCGTTTCGCCTTTTCCTGCAATTTGAATGGCTCTTTCGCAACTTCACATGAACAGTGACGCGTTTTTCGTTATCATGCAAATTTGCCCTCGGCAGGCAGCAGGTGCTTTTGGAGAAGACGCGTGTTTTTGTTTTGTACACAAAAAGTGAGGTGGGCGCCTTTCAAAGTGTTTTACCAGCTGAATTATCTTTGTAAAGAGCTCTTAATTGTTTGAAAGACCCCTGGAGAGTTGCAGGAAACAATAGAGAACACAGGTGATAGCTTTGTTTTGTTTTTTGAATGAAATAGTTGTAGGTTTAGGTTTTGTAACAGGCGACCGCCATTGTTGCTTCGGCATGCTAACAACGCTTAGGCCATGGTCAAAGTTTTGAATTTTTCCGGCCCTATTTGCACGATTTTCCCCATTTAAATTTTTGGCAAGTGTTGTCTGATAACACAACTAAAATAATGTGTTGTTTTTTTTTGTTTTGTTGTCGTTTTTTTACGATTTCCAACAAAGTTGCTTTTCACTCGGGAAGGAGCAATTTTTCACGCAACACGCGTTGTTTTTGCATTTGCGAAAATTCAATTTTAGCCTGCCACAATTGATTATTTTTTACCCAAACACTTTCGATAATTGTTCCCCAGCATATTACCTTCATGTTGGTTTTTTTAGTTCAACTGGGTCACTATTTGCCACGGTAAATACTATTTTTACTTGCTAAAGTGTGTTCAGAGGTTTTGCTTTTTGCACGGCTCCGAAATTTCATTCAAACCACTTCCACTAAATGGTCTCTAAGAATTCAGTATTATTTAGTTAAGAGGTGAGACTATTTGCAACGTGTTTGTTGTTTCCTTAGCAACAGTTTGATATATTTTTTATTACAGATTGAGTTTAAATTTTCCAGGATGGATTAGGTTTTTGAAAGTAACTATTTTTTTCAAACTTCACACTGAAATTATCAACTTTCAGAAACGGCTTTCAGGGAGCAGCGTAGGCGCGGGGCGGTCGCTTGCTAGGGGGGAAGATTTGACCTCCCACCTTTACTTTCTTTAGAAATGTAAAGAAAGTAAAGGTGGGAGTCGTAGTAGTATGTATAGTAAGGTATGTATAGTAGGGTATTTATAGTAGGGTATTCATAGTAGGGTATGCATAGTAGGGTATGTATAGTAGGGTATGTATGGTAGGGTATGTATAGTAGGGTATGTAGAGTAGGGTATGTATTGTAGGGTATGTATTGTGGGGTATGTATTGTCGGGTATGTGTTGTATTGTATGTATTGTAGGGTATGTATTGTAGGATATGTATTGTAGGGTATGTATTGTAGGGTAGGTATTGTAGGGTATGTATTGTAGGGTATGTATTGTAGGGTATGTATTGTAGGGTATGTATTGTAGGGTATGTATTGTAGGGTATGTATTGTAGGGTATGTATTGTAGGATATGTATTGTAGGGTATGTATTGTAGGGTAGGTATTGTAGGGTTTGTATTGTATGGTATGTATTGTAGGGTATGTATGTAGGGTATGTATTGTAGGGTATGTATTTAGTATGTATGTATGTATGTATGTATGTATGTATGGGCATGAGCGGCAGCGAATGGTAACCAGATTAAGCGTTGTTTACTTGACGGGCTCCGGGGAGGGAGCGATGTTTCTTGATAATAGATAGACAGGCGAGCGCAGCGAGCTAACCCATTGTACGTGGGGTTGAAAGAGGCAGGGGCGAAGCGAATGCAGTGCACGGAGTGCGCCCTATCAGTCAATGTTTCTTGATAATAGATAGACAGGCGAACGCAGCGAGCTAACCCATTGTACGTGGGGTTGAAAGAGGCATGAGCGAAGCGAATGCAGCGCACGGAGTGCGCCCTATCAGTCAATGTTTCTTGATAATAGATAGACAGGCGAACGCAGCGAGCTAACCCATTGTACGTGGGGTTGAAAGAGGCATGAGCGAAGCGAATGCAGCGCACGAAGTGCGCCCAATCAGTCAATGTTTCTTGATAATAGATAGACAGGCGAGCGCAGGGAGCTAACCCATTGTACGTGGGGTTGAAAGAGGCATGAGTGAAGCGAATGTAGCGCACGAAGTGTGCCCTATCAGTCAATGTTTCTTGATAATAGATAGACAGGCGAGCGCAGCGAGCTAACACATTGTATGTGGGGTTGAAAGAGGCATGAGCGAAGCGAATGCAGCGCACGAAGTGCGCCCAATCAGTCAATGTTTCTTGATAATAGATAGACAGGCGAGCGCAGCGAGCTAACCCATTGTACGTGGGGTTGAAAGAGGCATGAGTGAAGCGAATGCAGCGCACGAAGTGTGCCCTATCAGTCAATGTTTCTTGATAATAGATAGACAGGCGAGCGCAGCGAGCTAACACATTGTATGTGGGGTTGAAAGAGGCATGAGCGAAGCAAATGCAGCGCACGAAGTGTGCCCTATCAGTCAATGTTTCTTGATAATAGATAGACAGGCGAGCGCAGCGAGCTAACACATTGTATGTGGGGTTGAAAGAGGCATGAGCGAAGCAAATGCAGCGCACGAAGTGTGCCCTATCAGTCAATGTTTCTTGATAATAGATAGACAGGCGAGCGCAGCGAGCTAACACATTGTATGTGGGGTTGAAAGAGGCATGAGCGAAGCAAATGCAGCGCACGAAGTGCGCCCAATCAGTCAATGTTTCTTGATAATAGATAGACAGGCGAGCGCAGCGAGCTAACCCATTGTACGTGGGGTTGAAAGAGGCATGAGTGAAGCGAATGCAGCGCACAAAGTGCGCCCTACCAGTCAATGTTTCTTGATAATAGATGGACAGGCGAGTGCAGCGAGCTAACCCATTGTACGTGGGGTTGAAAGAGGCAGGAGCAAAGCGAATGCAGCGCACGAAGTGCGCCCTATCAGTCAATGTTTCTTGATAATAGATAGACAGGCGACCGCAGCGAGTTAACCCATTGTACGTGGGGTTGAAAGAGGCATGAGCGAAGCGAATGCAGCGCACGAAGTGCGCCCTATCAGTCAATGTTTCTTGATAATAGATAGACAGGCGAGCACAGCGAGCTAATCCATTGTACGTGGGGTTGAAAGAGGTAGGAGCAAAGCGAATGCAGCGCACAAAGTGCGCCCTATCAGTCAATGTTTCTTGATAATAGATAGACAGGCGAGCGCAGCGAGCTAACCCATTGTAAATGGGGTTGAAAGAGGCAGGAGCAAAGCGAATGCAGCGCACGAAGTGCGCCCCATCTGTCAATGTTTCTTGATAATAGATAGACATGCGACCGCAGCGAGTTAACCCATTGTACGTGGGGTTGAAAGAGGCATGAGCGAAGCGAATGCAGCGCACGAAGTGCGCCCTATCAGTCAATGTTTCTTGATAATAGATAGACAGGCGAGCGCAGCGAGCTAACCCATTGTACGTGGGGTTGAAAGAGGTAGGAGCAAAGCGAATGCAGCGCACAAAGTGCGCCCTATCAGTCAATGTTTCTTGATAATAGATGGACAGGCGAGTGCAGCGAGCTAACCCATTGTACGTGGGGTTGAAAGAGGCAGGCGCAAAGCGAATGCAGCGCACGAAGTGCGCCCTATCAGTCAATGTTTCTTGATAATAGATAGCGAATGCAGCGCACGAAATGCACCAACCAGATTAAGCTTCTTTTACTTGACGGGCTGGGGCGAACGAGCAAAGCGAGTGATGACCCCTAGTGGTATATATACTGCAGGCATAGTCTGTAGTCCTAAATGGAGCCATTGTTTTATGTATGTGTAATCACTTTCAGTGTTATTACACTGGGCATCCTGAATGTTTCTTAGCCATGGTTTAAAGTGTATACGTTGATATCGACAGTAAGCTCCATATTTTCACACTGTTGCTGTTAGAAGGAAACTGAGGATGAAAGTTGGGAAGTTTGAGTCTTGTTTTGCAAGTTTATTTTCAATGATTTTATAGTTTGTAGCAAGTTGATCAAAATTTATTGTAAGAATATTTTTGTTGTTGTTTAATCTGAAAAACTCTGTGCGACTGGCATAAATATAATAAATGACTTGGATGTTATTGGATCTTCATTTTCAGTTGCAACTTTTGTTCTGATTTTGCGGGAGCCATTTAAGCTAACGGGTAATACTTTGAAAGAAGAGTTATTCAGACATTGTTCAAATATATGATTCTAATTTTTCAGGCTGGTCAACAATGCAAGGAGGATCCATCTTGATTTTCGAAAATCCTTCTTATTCGGATGCTGACGAAAATGTTGATACTGATGCTTGTTCACCGTGTAAGTATAATTATTTTATCAAGTACCAGGTAGTAAAAGAACAGAACAAACAATACCATAAAAAGGTGTATCATAAGTATACAGTGACGCACAAGGGTGACTACACATTAGCAAAACTCATAACACTTTAGCAAAACTCACTACACATTAGCATAACTCATAGATCAATATTGACAGTAGAGATGAAGCTTGGAACAGTGAATGTTTTCGAAAATGTTGTCATCACAATAGCACTTTTGGAATTTTCAGAAAATTACATGAACTTTAAACCAAAAAGAGGATATCGTTTAGCATCACGTGTCAATGTAAACAATCCACATATCTTAGATAAACCTCAGAGCAAGTGGAAAGATTACAACAGCGACACATACAAGGAAGAAGAGTATGTTCTCACCTGCAGCAATGGCAAATCAGCCCAATTCATGCAGGGAACATTAGACTTTTTCCACCTTCTTAAATAGAAGGCAGAAGCTGGAAAGGATTTCAAGTGGATTGTGCTTTTTTGTGTACTCTTGAAGATCACTTGTTGTGAGAAAATGGAGGAATAGCCCTTGAAGAATACTGTGAGCCAGCAGGTAAGTATCCAAAAAGTGGTGACGACTATTTAAGTTGTGTTCAAAATGATATATGTGTATCTGAAACAGTACAAACAAAATATTTCTGAATTTGGATAGAAGATGACAGATTCCGCAATTCAATTTCAGGAAAATGAAAATAACTTACCACGGCTACCTACATCACCTTCTCAAAGTAATTCACTGCCCCCACTACATTTGGACACTAGGGAGAGTGATACCACAAAGGGACAGCAAACAATTCTAACGTGCAAGCAGAAATTGACAAATCTTACAGAAATATTTATTGGAGAAAGAAATGATTTCTACCAGCTTGTTACTCGCAGAAGGAAGGTATGGTTTGATACTGCCCAGAAGCTGAAGTGATTGTTTGCAGATGGCGTGAAGCCCTTTACTGTGCAGTTCATTAGTGAGGCAGGTGTTGATGCTGATCCCACTAAAGAGTTTTCACATTGGTTTTTTGATGAAGCCAAAACATTTTTGATCTGCAGTGGAAATGGCACTGCAATCCTGGCCAAAAATGCTGGAACGCTGCTAATCTTTTCATTCCGTTTGCAAAATTTTCTCCCCTCCCGATACAAGAAGGTATGGCGGTCATAAAGATGTATGTCTCGCTACTGCTGATTTTAATAGTGAATTTTCGTGTCAAGAAGCCTGCATTTGTTAGCTCAGACAGCACTGGCTTAAGTATTGATGGTTCTAGTATTCTAAATGAAAGAGAAACCTTCATCATGTCCACTCTATGGGAAGCAAGAAGCGGAAAATTTTACTTTTCGAATTCGAAGTTCAAGCCCAGCATTCATCGGCTTAATTCTTTTGTTATGTGGAGACATTGAAATCTGCCCCGGACCTGTTTCAGAGTGAAGATACAATCCGGAGCTTGAGCATCTCACCAACCAACATGGCCTTATGATTTTACATCAGAATGTACGAGGTTTGTTTGCCAATCATGTTTAAATCTGCGAAGTTATTCGAAGTTTCAAAGGAATCAACATTTTGACTTTGAGCGAAACCCACCTCGAAAGTAATGACACTGATGCAAATGAAATGCTCAAAATTCCAGGATACATTTTCGTTAGTAAGCCCAGACCAACCGGTAAGGGAGGTGGAGTTGCAGCTTACATCTCAGAAAAATTAATTTGCGATCGAAGGCATGACTTGGAAAATGATATCCTAGAATGTTTATGGATTGAAGTAAAACCAGCCAAGACCAAGGGATTTTTACTTGCAATAACATATCGTCCTCCTGATACTTCTAAATATTTTCCAAAGGATTTTGATAATCATTTCAATGCAATGTTGTCTAAAGCAAACGAGACACCCAAAGAAATTATTCTCTTAGGAGATGTAAATGTTAACTTCTTAGACAGTACAAACGGAAAAGATTTCAAATCCATTCTAAATCTTTTTGGTCTGAAACAATTGATTCAAAAGCCAACAAGAATAACTAATTCAACATCAACACTTATTGACATTATTGGGACCAACAATCCAGCCACGATCAGAGATGCAAGGGTTATACCCACGGGGATAGGAGATCATGATATGGTTGGCTGTGTACGCAAAATAAACCTCACGAGAGAAGCTCCAAGACAGATAACCTGTCGCAACTATTGAAACTACGATTCAGACAAAATGAACGAGGATCTGCGCAATAGTGACTGGCTACGTATTTTGAATTACGTCGAAGTGAACGGAGCTTGGGGCTACATGAAGGATATACTTTCGGGGGTTTTCAACAAGCATACACCAAAGATACAGAAAATAGTGAAAGGAAAAGTAGCCCCATGGCTAAACGAAGGTGTCAAGCGACTGATGAATGAGAGGGATAAAGTATTGCGAAAGTTTCGAAAGACAAAACTGGACGTGGATCAAGCAGCATATAAAGAGAAGCGAGATGCAGTAAACGTAGCAATGAGAAAAGCAAAGTCTTCTTATCATAGAAAGCTGCTGAACGAAAATGCAGGAAACCCAAATAGATTCTGGAGAACTATTAAATCGACCTATCCGTCAAAGCCAAAAAATTCAAACATAAGTATTAATTTTAATATTGATGAAGAGCAGGTAAACAATCCTAGCGCTATCTCAAATGGTTTTTGCTCATTCTTCACAAATGTTATAAGCAAAATGAAAAGAAAAGCGTTCCCTTTACAACATTTCATATGGCAAAATCTGAGCAAGATTGAGAAGAAAACTGACAAACGATTCCATTTCAAACCTGTTACCAGTACTGAAGTTGAGAGGTGTCTGAAAGGTATAAAACGTTCGAAATCAACTGGCCTTGATGATCTCCCGCCGGGGTTATTAAAGGATTCTGCAGCAATCATATTGTTGCCCCTGACCCATATTATAAATCTCTCGTTTTCCACTGGCGTTTTCCACTGGCGTTTTCCCAAGTCAATGGAAAAATGCAAGAATTGTTCCAGTGCACAAATCAGGGTCAAAGTCAAGCTTTGATAACTACAGGCCAATATCGATACTGCCAGTTCTATCTAAAGTTATCGAAAAATTGGTTCATCAACAGCTCATGAGATTCCTTGATGAAAATAAGTTGTTGTCTGAGTTCCAGTTTGGTTTCAGACCGAAAATGTCTACGGAGCTGGCAGCAACACTCTTTCTTGATAATATCCGCAAAAATGTTGATCAAGGATACATGATTGGTGCTACTTTCATCGACCTCAGCAAGGCATTCGATACAATAAGCCATTCAAAGCTATTAGCTAAGCTCCACAGCTATGGTTTAAATGGAACTGAGCTTGAGTGGTTTACAACTTACCTGTTCAATCGAAATGCACAAGTATCGTTCAATGGTTCTATCTCCAATCCACAAAAGATGATGAGTGGGGTGCCACAGGGATCAATCCTAGGTCCTCTTCTATTTATTCTCTTTTTCAATGATATTGCTTATTCCACTAAAGGTGCCAGCATAATAAAATACGGAGATGATACCGTTATTTACGTAGCTGGTAAAGAGATCAACGAAATAAATGCAAAATTATCAAATGCCATGGCAGAACTTTCAGTCTGGTTCAGTGAAAACGAATTAATCCTCAACCTGAAGAAAGGAAAAACCGAAGCCATATTATTTGGAACAGCTCAGAGAATCCGGAAATGCACGGGGCCTTTATGCATTTTACACGAGGATGGTGACATCAACATCACTTCAACATACAAGTATCTAGGTGTGCACCTAGACTCTTCATCGAATCTCAACAGTGATTTTGATGCCAAATACAAGAAAGCCTCAGGTCGTTTACAACTCTTAGCAAAGATCAGAAGTCATTTGGACATAGAATCAGCAAAAGCCATCTACCGTGCAATGGTATTACCAGTGCTCACTTATTGCGGCATATTGAATCTGAAATTGAATAGGACACAAGAAAACAAGCTCAACTCGTTTCACAATCGCGCAATGCAAATGGTCGCAAAAAATCAAAGGAGTGAAATTATATCACCAAATAATGCAGTTAAAAAGGGAGCCTGTGTGCTAGTATACAATATCCTACAGAACAATGTCTGTCATGCTTTAAACCAATACTTTATGTGTCAAGAACATTGCAAGAACACAAGGAACAATCATTGTAGTGTATATCTCCCACGGATAAGAACTGAATACGCGAGGAAAGGTTTCTACTACATGGGTGCAAAGACTTTTAATGAGCTACCACTGAGTGCAAGGACGCCTGACAATGCATCTGATTTTATGAAAATTATGAACACAATTTATACATAAGATTTTAATTTGTTATACTACAAAATTGATTCTTTGAGTTGTAACATATTTATATATTTCCTTTTTAAGCACTTTTCTTTTTACAGGACAAACATTGATAACAGCAATTTCGTAATTGTTAAAGTTTTTATCCTGTTAAATAATTCGATATTATTACAATGTTGATCTTTGCACATTGTGCCTATTTTTCAGCAGGTAATCGCTATCCATGAGTATGCTACATGCCTTACAAGCAAAAACCAACATTGTTTTTTGGGGGGGAGGGGATGGAGAGTTAACTGACAAGAATTTGTTGTTTGTGCTCTAAGAGGCCGCATATTGTGTTTCATTTAGCAATATTTTCAACCATTCCAAGTTATTTTGGCAGGGATTGTGGCTTCACTTTGCTGCATAGAGAATGTCAGAAAAGGAGATTTGCGACTTATTGGAGATCTTGTTGCAGTTGGTATATTGATGAAATGTGCAGGGCCAAGATGCTTTATTTCTTCAGTTGTTGCTCACCTTCTGAATGGGGAGATTCACCCCCAACTCTTGAGGACATACCCAGCCTCGACATGCAGATGAAGCTGCAAGATCTCCTCAATGCAGTCAATGAAGACGAATTCCAAGCCTGGATGGAATCATTTTCACAAAGATATCTTTGAGGTTACACCAATCCATGTCAGTTTCGAAGACCGCAGCCAGCTTGTCAAAGATTTAGCACTGCATTTGTGCCTATCCACTTGCAGTGACGAAGTCCAAGAGGTCAGAAAAGGAATGGAGAAACTTGGTGTGCTTCAAGGACTGGAACAACGCTTTGATGAAAGTAAAGAGGAGTTCTGTGTACCAAGCAAAGGCAAGGCTTCAAATGTTATATCTCTTTTTAAAACTCTTGAAAAGTCAGAGCCAAAAGATCAATCCAGTGGACAATGTGAGCAAGAAAAAGACATTATCTATAATTTCCCGAACTTTCTTGAGAGTCCCAAGCACGATGGATCTCTTACTTTTCCCCTGCTGGTAATTGAGGATGATGGTTCGGTGTTAGAAACAACGCAAGAAGTAATGCTACAAGAAGTGACAAGTTTTGCACTGGTTCACGATTTGCCACTCCACCAATGGAAGGCAAAGGAACAATTCGCTTTGATAACACAGGAAAACATGGCACTGTTATTGTCAATATGTGTAGCATTGTGTTAACCTTTACTATTATCGAAACATACACTGTGAGTTGTTTATTCCGAGTCTTACAGAGGGCTTGCGCAAGGAATGCGGTTTTGGTCTGGTATAAGTGAAGAACTATATTTTTGGTAATCTACTTTGTTTTGTTCAAAAAAATATGCGGAGCATGTATGTACTTTTTATTTTCTGTTGACTACAGGGTGTACCACAACTGTCTTTTTCATTTACTTCTGTGATGGTGCTCAGTACGAAATTTTGTTAAATTTTTGAATCCTACTTCAATTTATTGAATTAATAGAGCATGTATGCTTTTACGGTACTTGTAAAAATCAACAAATCAGCTATAAAACAACACACTTTCTTAATTGTTGCATTTGATCAACCAGTTGCTGATCGTAAAACTGTATTATATAATATCAAAGCTTCTTGCGAAGTTCTTGGTGTACTTAAATTTGCATTGAGAACAGCCATATCAAAATATTCTGTATGCTCATTCCTCTGATTCACTTCAAAGATTTTTTCTGCAACATACCGTATGTCGCCCTGGGGACATCTAATAAAAGATTTCCCATTCCTCTGTTAAGTTCTGGCAAGTAAAGCCATGCATCAGGCATCCCTGCAACCATATTGTGACGAGATCTCCTAATGGAATGTGTGTTCCAGTGTGCTTTCACAATGTCTTGGTCTGATTGTATGAGGGGCGAGAAGCAATATCATAAGCACTTGGGGTCATCACTCGCTTCGCTCGTTCGCCCCAGCCTGTCAAGTAAAGTAAGCTTAATCTGGTTGGCGCACTTCGTGCGCTGCATTCGCTTCCCTCATGCCTCTTTCAACCCCACGTACAATGGGTTAGCTCGCTGCGCTCGCCTGTCTATCTATTATAAAAAAACATTGACTGATTGGGCGCACTTCGTGCGCTGCAATCGCTTCGCTCATGCCTCTACCTACTCCTCTTGCAACAGTTTGGCTCGCTTCGCTCGCCTGATAACCCCTTATCATAGTTTGTTTGTTAAAACTTCGGGCTTGTTTACATTAGGCCTAAGCGTCGCAAGCATGCCGAAGCAACAATGGCGGTCGCCTACTACCTAAACTACAACTATCTCACTCAAAAAACAAAAAAAAGCTATCACTTGTGTTCTCAATTGTCTCCTGTAATTTTCCAGAGGTCTCTCAAACAATTAGCAAGTCTTTACAAAGATAATTATTCAGGTCGTAAAACACTTTGAAAGGCGCCCAGTTATCCTTTGTGTTCAAAACAAAAACACGCGTCTTCTCCAAAAGTACCTGCTGTTCGACCCGAGGGCTAATTTGCATGATAACGAAAAACGCGTGACTTTTCACGTGAAGTTGCGAAAGAGCCAATCAAATTGCAGCAAAAGGCGAATCGCGTCACGTGAAGAGCGAACGCTTTCTTCGAAATTGGAGTTGGAGACGCGAATTTGGAAGTTTCGCCAGCGTAAACCGTCGTTTTTTCGTGATAGCACAATTAGTGGAATAATTAATGGAATAACTCAAAAATTCTTTTAAAATAGGCTTCCAAAAATAGATAACTTTTGTCTACTCTAGAAACGGAGCCTTTCCATGCAAGTGCCAACCTTGTCCTCCTCCATTCAAAAAAGCCTTATTGATCACCGATTCGCCGTTTCGTCCCATTGTTTTGAGGCGTTCTACCTATTGTTTCGGGTCGAATCTATTGTTTTAGGCAGAGTTTCGCCACCGTCACGTGACATCACAGAATATATATATTAGATTTTAAAAATTCCGAATTATACAGCTTAGCCTAGCTAACTTGGTATGCTGTTGTCGTAAAATCGCAGAAGAGCTATCTGATAGAAACATACACCTACAGAGCATTTAACCTTGTACCAGGAAGAGGCAAATGTCAACAACTGATGAGGACACACTGTCATTGGCGTGAGAAAGAATATTTTACAGCGTAAACAGTAAGAGACAAAGGTCACTTGAATAAGCAAGCTATAAGCAAACACTGTTTCAAAAATCATTTTGATAAAAATACATTCAATTATATATTGAAAACAATTTCCAATTACCATGGGGCAAAGAATATAAATAGGATGACTCAACAACACAAGGACAGTTAGCTGTTAGGTCATAAAATATATCCAGGATTTTTCTTTGCATGGAATTCATGTCACCATATTTTGTTTGTCTATATTGTTTTTCAAAATTCATACCCATAATTCCGGGTACAACAGACTTTGAAATTTTTATATTGTTCAATGTTCATGCACTAAACATTTAGTTGATAAATTTACCAACAATTTTTATCTGACGAACATCTTAATGCATTTTGGGGTGACCAAAGTTACCTTTTATAGGGAAGAAAATTGGAAGGATTTAAATGTCAACACCCCCGGGTATTTGCTGAAAATCAAAGTTGTTTTAGCATGTGCTATTACAGGCCTCTAGTAAAAATTTGAAGAGAACAGGAAGCCAGGCACAGGAAGATCGCCTGCACAATGTTGGCAGTGGAATTTTACTTACTTGAAAAGAATATGTTTGCTAAAAGTAAACTGAAGTTTTTGATTCCCAGGGATGAAATCCCGCCCATAATACCACAGATTCAAAGAAAGGCAGAGCTGAACAATGAAACATCAAACAAAAAAGTGTTTATCTCAAAGACAAATTAGACGACAAAGACGTTACATACAGAGGCAACCATACTTTTTTGCCATTTAATTCATTATACCCCCGAAAGCCAACTTCTCTATGTGTGTGAAAGAGTGGCATTCGAAAACGTATGACTAACATTTGCAAATAACTTCTCAAAGGTCGAAAAATAAGATATCAAGTTGGCAACAAAACTAAAGCTCTTGTTAAGGTCTTGTAAACAGTTCTTGAAAATACCACTATATGATTTTTTAAATAGGATTTTGCATAGAAAAATGGTTGTATAAGTAAACACTCCTTTCAAAAAGGTGATCCTTTTATGCTTTCAAAGTACACCCAAGATAATGACCTCAGTGTGGTCGACTTTGACAGCATGAACAAAGAAGAGCTGACAATAATTGCCCAATATTGTAAAACAGCAGCTGTATGTATAATGTTGTCTGTTTCAACTGTATGTTTAATGTTGCTCTTCGATTTACTTTCTTCTCAAGAACGTAAATTTCCTGCTGTCCATTTTCCTGCAGATGTCCCATATTGCTTACGCTTATCAAAAAATACGATATTGTGCAGGTCATAATTTTTCCTAGAAGTTTCTCATATGCCCTGCATTTGAAGTATGTCACATTTGTTTGACTTATTTGAAATTATCCCATATCCCATTGTGCCCTACAATTTTTATAAGAACAAAACTGTACTGAACGGTTGCCGGACCTTCCACCCCACTTTCGCTCTGCCCTACATATCTACCGCCTCACCAATACCATTCTGCCCCTACATACAAGTCGTTTCGCCCTACCTTTCAATCACACAGCTAGAAAAGAAATTCCAGTGTGAATTGCAGGAAAAATAAATATCTGCATTTATTAAATAATTATAACAATCCATTCAGTAGTAATTTAGTTGAAGCTTTCACAAACCAAACCAGTTACCATGGTAAACAATAGAACAAAGCAAGATACTCATCTAGAGATGTGTCACCCACTCGACGCTCTTGAGACAAAGCCACTATGAATGGGTAAGCAATTACCATAGAAAATAAGTTGTGAGAGGCACTTGGGGTGTTATAGCTAAATCCGTCGAGTCCATAATAACCATTAATTAGTTGTATCAGTGTAGTTTCATGACATCATTATTGACATCTGTTTGAGTAGGGTTTCGATTTTGACAACAGGGAGTTTAAGCAACCACAACGCTAGCGTAAACCTTAACCTTACACGTTTTCTGCGCTTGTGCCAAAGGACATTCCCATCCTGTTAACGTTTTGAGTTAGTGTTCTGTGTCCTTAGCTAAGCATCCCCAGCGTTTTGCGGAAACGTTAACTTTACTCTTACATTTATTGAAATATGAAACTTTGCTTTTGTCCACATGAGTAGTCAATCAACTACATCAAAATCAGAGAAAGCTTTTGGGTTCGTTTTGAGCTGTTATTCTACTAAAGTATCTTGTAAACGATTCATAGAGCCATTATCAATATCTGATAAGCATCTAGGCCCAAAACCTATCTTCTGGAACTCAGCTATTAATTCCAATTATTATGGTCATTTGAGTTCCTAAGTATAATCACAAACACGAATGCATGTTAGGAAGAGATTTAAGTGGATAACAAGCCATGACGACTTGCTGCTAAGAGAGGTTTTGGTTTCAGAATTGTGGTTTTCGAAGGCGGGAAATGTGGAAAGGGGAGAGAAATGGAAGGCAACTTCAGAAAATCTGAACCATGTAGAACATCCCAGATTTAATACAAATCCAAGAAGTGTGAGGGTGAGGTTTGCTGTATTGTTGGAGAGAAGAAAGGCCAAGAGCAGTGAACACGAGAGAGGAAGTGGCACTTGTCCTGAATTAACGGACACTGATGAAATGTTAGACGAGTTGATTGAGCTCTTCGAGTCAGCTGCTGAAGAGCAGATTGTTGCAGCGAAAGAAAAGGCAAATAAGGTGGCAGGAGATATTGAAATGGGGCAAGAAATGAGGAGGCTCAGCATGGAGAGTAGAGGGGAATCTGTTAAGAGGAAGAGTGGGAATGAGGCAGGAGCAGGAGGAAAGGAGAAACAAAAGAATTATGGAGTGGAGACATTTAAGTATTTAAATGAGAAGTTAAAGTTTGAAATGGAGTGGAAAGAAAGAGCAGAAATTGAAAGAGAGGAAATTGCACTAAAATGTAGGCCAAATTTGCACAACCACGAAACTCTGGTCAAATCCTCAAGTTGCTTGCCAAATTTTTACTTTCAGCCCTCAAAATTGATAATAATCTGTTCACTAGTAATTTAATCAAAGCTTAAATTACCAGTGAATAGATCCAAACCAATCACCATTGTAAACAATAGCACAAAGCAAGATACTCAACTCGAGATGTGTCACCTACAGGCTCAATGCTGTTGGGGCAGAGCCTCCGTGAATGGGTAAACAATAACAATGGAGCATGAGGGGCGCTTGGGTTGTACTAGTTTAGTCTGTTTATAATAATCTCTAATTATATTTTAACAGCTATACTTCTTCGAGCTACTATTGGCTGATTGAAACAACGGATCTTGAATTTCAATCCTCCACAATCAATAAATGATCACTGATATGTTCACTGTTAGCTACTGATATTCATTTTCGATTACTATCACGACAAAGAAGACAATCAAGATAAGACTAAGAAAACTTACCATGGCTTCCTTATGTGCATTTTGCGATAATGAAATGAGGGCAAGACAAAAGGCTATTGAATGTGATGCATGTAAGAGCTGGCAATACAGGACCTGTGAGACTGGAATCTCCAGGCAACAATATAGGGAAATGTGCCGTGTTGGCAAAGATATTGAGTTTAAATGCTCTAAATGCAAGGTATGTATCAGAATAATTCTTGATGTTACTTTTTTCCACATTAGCAAATCGACGCAGACAAAAGATGAAGTGATGAACCAAAGCAGCCAACTGATCATGACTTAATTCTCAATATTGAGCATATCCCGCAGACTTCTTGTGTGCCCATGTTCGCATGAATGGAGCCAGAGTATCCTGAAAAACGCCAAAACTTGGTATGTGGATGGGACTTTCAAAATTGTGAAGGAGCCGTTCACCCAGCTGTTCTCCATACATGCATTTTTAAAAGGGGAGAAAGGGAACATTAAGCAGACGCTTTTGACAATGGTTTTAATGTCGGGTCGGAAGTCAAAAGATTACGCTGCAGTGTTCAGAGCAATCCTTGTGGCAATGAATGACGAGATGTCAATTAAAAAGGCAGTCTTAGATTTTGAAGCTGCTTGCTGGAATTCATGCAGAAGAGTTCTGACAAGCAACATTCAAGGCTGCTCATTCCATTGGACCTAAGCCATTTGGAGAAAGGTGCAAAATCTTGGACTTGCCACCACATAGAAGAATACTCCAGCAGTCCATGGCTTCATCAGATCCATCATGGCACCTCCGTTCCTACCTTCAAAGCACATCATACCAGCAATCGTGCATCGTCAACAAAAATCAACTGCTGTAGTTGCTGGTCTGGTGCAATATGTTAATAATACATGTATGTAAAGCAGTAAGTGGTCACTTTAATATTCTTGAAACTTGTATGAGAAATACGAGAGAAACTCAGAGTAATTTTGTAACACAACCATAATATAAAACTCGCAAAACAAAAAGCTTCTAGCAAAAATGCTGTGAAACCTTTTAAGGTCTGGGCCATGGTGTAAATACTACATTACTCACTTTTTCAGAACGTCATTTATGAGTAAATAAAGTCTGTATATGTACATATGCCTATAGTTTATATAACGTCCAAAGGAGCAGGTTGTCCATAATGAGTTGGAGGTCTTGCCTGTCTTGAAGATCTTCTTTGCTGTATATGTTGGTGATCTTCTGGCATTTGTTGTTGGGTGCTTGTGGGTGCAGAATCAAAATCATTTTCATCATCAAAGGTTGAGTCCGTAGGAGGTGGCTTTGACATATCTATCATAATCAACACCCTTAAACGGAGGACCATTATCTGATGTAATCGATCTGGGAATTCTGTGTTCTGCAAAGATTTTGTCCACTTTGGGATCACAGTTGATGCTTTTGTTGAACGAACAATTTCTACCTCAGGAAACCGTGAATAGCAATGCTGGGTGCCTCAAAAGAAAATCGGCAGGGATTTTCTGAACGGGGCTTATAGACAACATCAAACTCGTAAGGTTGTAAGCGGTGGACCAAATGTTTGATTCGAGTGGATGGTTTGGAATTATTATCTCCATAGATTACCTCTAGGGGTTTGTGGACTTAAATGCTTTAACAGAAGATTACCTTCGGCATGGCAAGGTCTTTTTTTAACCTAGGGGAAGGCTATCCCAAGTGGTAAACCCATGTTTCTTACAAGGAGACAGTTGCTGCTTGAATAGGAAATGATAACATGGCCGGGATTGTGGGATATTGTTGGGGATATGAACCATAGTAAATCTTTGGAATTTGGCATGACATCGTTTTTGCATCATTGGAGCATGCGTAGTAGGGCTTTACAAAGCGCAGAAATTTCAAACTTGCGATACAGAAGTGAAAGTTTAATGGCAGCGAGCAACAGGGCTGCTGCGGTGCAAGATTAAAGTGTTAAAATACACAAACGGAAAAAGGGATTGTATGAGAACTGCGTATGTATTCATTTCACTACCAAAGTTTTGACTTGACATTAATGAACTATACCTCGCATTATCAACAATACTTCGTGGGGAGGAATGAGGCCATCAAGTTGGATTTATGAATGCATGTGAATAATAATATGCATCAATTGACAAAGTGAAAATGAAATTACGATTTGTAAGAGCTTTCATCCACTATAAAGAATATGCTCCTCAGAAATAAATTTGACCAAGTACAGAAGTTTCTCAGCTTTTCATTGATCAGTGTTGAATTTCTTACAAATATTTTGTTACGCAAAAATTTGTAAAGTGCACTGGTTGTATCAGAACTCTAACTATTGATCTGCCTAGCGAGGGTAGCCCTACAAAGGAGCAGGTAGTGCTCCAGCTAGTAAAGCTCTAATGGATCGAAGAGTTACACAAGCACTTTCACCATGTCAAGGTGACAGTCCATGAAGATGTCTATTTACAAACTGAACCAAAAAAACCACCAGGTCAACAAAACAGATTCTTAAGAAACAGTTATGTACAACAGTATTTTCCACCCACTCTTCAATTGTGAGAAGGTTTGACACTGCTTCACTATTATCAGCCTGGTAAGAAAGGGTACTTTTATGATGTAAAGGTGAAATGCCTGGTGGAGAGAAGACAACATTTCCTGGCTTTGAAGACAAAGGAGTTGACACCTTACTTTTCTTAACAATAGCACTTTGTCTAGGGCTAAATGGGGAAGAAAAAATGCATTCCGAGCAGGATCACCATCAGAACTGATCGATGCTGATGTCATTAATGGAACACCTCCAGTGGTTGTTGTAATTGTTGCACTGCTTATTGATACAGATTGGCGACAAGCAAGTGTTGTCATTTATTGGCAGACATAGTGGGTATCCAGAGTGCTAAAACATGGAGAGCTAGCCTCTTTTGTTCCATAATCTTCAAATTCCTCTCCATGCTAATTTCTTATATGTTCTTCTAGGCTCTCCATGTGATTGCATTCTGAGTACTCACAATGTCTGCCTTTTCTTGTGCTTTTACTGTAAAATCTGTATTAGTCCTTCACCCGATACCCCGGCATGGCAAGTTCCTCTACCTTAAGCTATCTTTGATTATTTTTTATTAAATTTTTATCTCTTTTCTTTTCAAACTTTTATTCCAATTCTTTACTCTTACTAAATTGTTGATGAAACACGTATCTAAATTATTGAGTGATTTGTCTTGATCGCTCTGTTATGATAATATATGCTATGATATAATATTAAATGCTATGATATAATATACACTCCCGTTCAAAATATATTGGGACACTCGATAAAAGAATCATGGCGTTGCGTTTTTCAACGTTGTGTTAAGGAAAATTGTCCTAATATGTGCGACCCTCTCTTTGAGAAAACGTAGTCCAACCAATCTTAAAAATACTCATAATTAACAAGAAAAGCTTCAACTTTTGAATTATAACTTAGAAACATCCAATTTGTTCGATTTTAATGATTTTATCGATGAAATATTGACATGACTTGAATGGCCTAGGGTTGGCTAAGTCACATGACTTGAACATAGCTCAGAGAAACTTGAACAAATTTAAGTTATTTCACAGACAAACGCACATGGAAAAGAAATTTCATTAGAGTCGGAATTTCAAGTTATTTCGCTTCACAAAGAACTACATCAAGATCAATAACAGTCTAAGAACATTACAATATCAATAAATAAAATAGCATTTAAGTTGAGGAGCGTTCAAGGTGCATTTTTGCTAATGCAGCCACACACCATAACAGAGGGGGCCCTCATAAAAGCTAAAAACTTTGATTTTTGTAATCAAAGAACACTTTTTCTGATTCTGCTTGAAAATTTGTGTTTTTGTGATTTTTCTTGCCATGTTTTTCGCCAATTTTTCAAAATTTAACTTTCTTTTACAAGACGATATTATCTCTTGTAGCAATTCAAACCTGTTGTTGCACAACTCCCTCAAAAGGGATCGTTCGTCTCTTGCACTGGTCTCTTGGCGTCGCGAACTTTCTTGGCCGTCGTACTCTTGGCAAATTTTCACAGATCTTTTGCGATAATACTTTTTACAGATATTAAAAGCTGCATTTCTAGAGCATCCAATAATGGAAGCAATTTCGCGATAACTTTTTCCATTGTTTTTATAAAATGCAATTTCCAAACGCTTTTCATAGGAAATTTCCTTATTTTTGAAAACCCCCATGTTTATGTTTTAAGGCCTAAAATCATTTCCACCGTTATTTTTCTTCAAATTTTTTGGCTTAATTGTAGAATTCGAAGCATAAACGACACTTTCTGAAAATTTCATACAAATATATTACTTTATTACTTATTTGTAAAGAATTAAAAAAGGGTACAACACTATTTGTTTACATAAAACGTCTTCGAAATTTCGAAGGTGTCCCAATATATTTTGAACGCGAGTGTATTATTATGATATAATGTAAAACACTAATTCTATTTCACGTTATGACTTACTTTGATACACTAAATAGGGCGCTGGACTCAAAAACAGTTTCGGTTCTCTCAGCGTCCTAGACACCTATTTCTTCAAAATTATGCTGTAATTCTATATACTTCTCCAATTATCTTTTAATTCACTAAATTTTAAACCATAATTAATTGTTGCTAAATTATATTAATCTGAATTTAAGCTAAGGGATTGTCGGTCAAACAAGAATAGCAAGTATTACTCACACAGGCCTTCTACAGCCAATTTGTGCTGTCAAACCATTTCCTCGCTATCTAGACCAACGCTCCCCATCTAACTGACCAATTAGAAAGCTATCCAACCGGTCCAATGGAACACTAAACCCTAAAGAAATCCGAAATCCTTTCAGTGCAGCAAAACACAACCTTGGCCTAAGAACTCGGAGTGAAATTTCCGCACAAGTGGGCTGCTCTGCTTACATGACACATGACACATTATAGCCTGAGCACTCTGTGGCCTTTCGTTTGTAACTCTTAGGAATTGAGTCAAGAAATGGACAAAATTGATACTTCATTTCGTTATATAAAATTGAGATTGAGTGACAGAGTTCAAACTAAGATAAAATAACAAAACTATATTAGTTGAAATTAGATTGACATAAGACTGAATTAATCAAAATATAAGTCTAGTCCTGCATGAGACACACAAAACAAACAAACGAACGAAATAGCATACGAAATAAAACTTACCAGCTGGCCAAAAGTACATACTGTAAATTGATGACAACTGCACTGAACAAAAATAATTACATGTCTATTTATACAAAAATATAAAACCGGCTTGACAAGAAACAAGATAATAACAAATACTAGAAATAATGACCACACCTAATGACATATACACACACAGAACAAAACTGAAATAATAATGTGCATGGGGACGCTAAACAAAAGACACAAAAATGCACAAAGGAGAATAAAATACTGAACACAAATGACGCAAATGAGACGCTGAACATAAACACACTGAAACTATGACAACCACTGAAACGAGACTGACAATGAAACCTATAAAATTTGAATAAATATTTTTGTTTGTTTATTAAAAACTAAGTCACGTTACACTCCCCCAATAAACAAATAAACTTATCTTCGAGCCATATCAACATTCATAGCCATCTCACCGAGTTCAGTTAATAAGTCACCAACACTGTGAATCATCACTGTGAATAACAACCAGTGAACGAACAGCTTGGTACGTTTCACGAAATGCGCCTTCATTTGAGTTGCGATATCGAACTCTCGCTTTACGTGGTTTGCCATCTTTACCATACTCGAGATTTTTGATAATTCCATACGTGTATTATTTTGCCAGGACTGAGTCGTTTTTCGTGAATAGAACGATATCTCCAATGTTAATTGCATCAGTTTGGAACCATTTTTGTTGCTTCATTAGCTTTGGCACGTGCACTAACAGCCATACTTCGAACCATGAATTATACACTTCTTCATTTTCCCTCGAGATGATAGTTGGATTGTCACAATACACAACTCCATCAGGACAACGATCATTGTTACGACCAAGTAACAATCTATTCGGAGTAATCAAATCTAGACATTCCAGATCACCGACAACGTCACCAATGGCGATGGCAGATTGTTGATTTGATTTGAAATCGACGAAGCAAGAGTTTCCCATTGAAGCATGGATAAGCGACGGTTGATTGTAGACTTTTCGATTGGCGAATTGATCTCACGAATCTTGCGCTCCACTTTGCCATGCATACTATGACCTTGGACAGGGCATAGTTCGAATTTGACGCGATTCTTGGTCATCAGATTTGATTTTATATCGAGGAAGTTCAATCTCATATCCTTGCAAGCTTTGATCAACTGGCTACCTTCGTCACAGAGGAGTTTCTTCGGATAGCCATAGGTACACGAGAATCTTGTGAATGCCATAATGAATGATGGTGTTGAGTAGCTGTCCATTACTTTGATGCTAGTTGCCGAAGTTGAGCAGCAACAAAATACGACCAACCATATCTTGACTGTCGCACGTTTATTGTGTGTCGAATACGAAAGGTAGGGCCCAGAAAGATCAACTTGCGTGAAGTAGAATGCCGGCGCGATGGTGATATTGCATTTTGAAGTTGGTCCCATGGCAATGTCGACTGTATGTTTCGCTAAATATCGACATCGTTGACATGATTTTTTGATGAATTTGTCGAGTTTCCTCCCTTCGATGACGTGAGCAATTCTTTCGACATAACGTAAGGTTGTTTCTACGCCAGAGTGACTAACAGTAGGATGATTCCAGTGAACATCAAGTGCGATTGCAAACGCGATTGGTGACTTCCTGTCCAACACAGGAACACAAAACGATGTAGATGACAAGTCTCTGATGGTGCTCGTGAATTTGCCAACGATTGAAACGCTTTCGTTAGGGAGGATTCGTCCAATGTAGAGTAGAATACCGTCGACAAGCTTTGTGATATGTTGATACTTTGATTTTTGAACAAACTGTTGAACTTCGTGTGAGCCTTTTCGAAAGAAGTAATTCTCAGCTTCTGTAATTTCTTGGACAGTGAGTACATCTGATATCTTTATGGTGACTTTCCTGATACGATTGATGAGTGATCTGAAAAATTTGATGTCGTAGCCCAATATTCTGACAACAGTGGAAAATTTTCGCCGATTTTCTCTGCGTTTTTTGGAGAAATTCAATTCGCCAATGTTGATAGATAGCTCGTCTGATTCTGGATGCCAAATCATTCCTCCGACAGCAATTGAGGTTCCATTGTCAGTAAGATTGTCTGGTGGATTTGATCCCGAAAAAGTGACACCTTTGAGGTGGAAATTACCATGAGTGATTACAAGCTCCAATTCGTCAGCTCTTTGATGTGCAAGACTGATGTTGGGTTCTCCTGTGATGCAGTCATCCACATAAATATCATTTTGAACGATTTCGTCCACACGTGGATATTGATCCTTGAGGATTCTTGATATCGTTCGCAACCCATGCTCCGCTTGGTTGCCACTTGAGCGAACTCCGTATATCAAGGTCTTTATGATCTTTTCGCGAGGGATTTTACATGGATCGAGGTCCTCCTGCCAGATGTATCTTTGGTAACACCAGTGGCTTTCGTCAAGTCTGATTGTGTTGTACATTTTTCGTATATCGGAATGTATACCAACTTGGTGAGACGACCATCGAATGAGGATCTCTTGCAATCTGTTTAGGTTATTTCGTCCCTTTGCCAAGATATCATTGAGAGAGAAGCCAGTTGATGTTGGATGAGAAGCGTCAAACACGATTCGACATGGTGTACTTATCGACGTAGCTTTCCATACCACTCTCCAAGGTATAAAGTTTTGCGATAATGCATTCTTCAACGGCTCTTGTTGATTGGGTGCTAGATTGTCCACGTAGTCAACATATCCCAGTTGTTGCAATTTTGATTCGGAGGTGATAATTTCAACTTTATCTGTAGGATTTCAATCAAGTTTCTTGAGCTGTTGGTGATATATCTTCAGGGCGGCATCCTTGTTGGGTGCAATTTTTTTTGATGGGTCGTCGATGAAAGGTAACTTTGCTGTGATGTGTTGATTAACAAGATCGATGGTGATGGATGAATCGATTAGACTTTGTTCGACCTCCTCCTTGATACTGATGTCCTCCTGATGAGTTGAATTCTTGCAATCTTCGCAGCTTCTACATTTGATGCATCTGTAGTTGATGATCGATCCTGCAGCTTCGACATCGTCAAATTCTTTTATCCGATTGGCGATGCGAGATGATAAAACTTTGATATCCGGGTTGACATGGATACCAATATTGAAAAGCTTTTGTTGGTTGCTAAGGAAACCAAGATATTCTTGAGATGATGATTGGTTGAAGAATATACTGTGGATTTGTGTAAAGATTGAGTGCGGTCCTCCGATAATTCCACGAGATCCATCTGGATTAGCGAAAACTGACTCGTAGATTGATAGACCAGAGGGAAGTTGATGGATGAACTTTGGATGGTACCTCAGGTACTTGATCCCAATCATAAAATGCACATCACCACCAACATTTGGAGAGGTTCTAGGAAGCTGATTAGGGTTCCCTCCAGTTGACTTGAAATGATCAGCAATATCTTTGAAGACGTTTGTTAGTGGATAAGAAGGAAAAGTTGTTGTGATTGATTCCAGTGATATGCCAGTCAGCGATGCAATTTGACCATTGTGCTGGGGTATATTGATGTTGAACGTGCCGAATGTTTGCAGTGACATATTTCCAACACGGCCAATTTCTGTAACATCTGCAGACAGTTGTGTTGCGTTGGAACCAAGTGACTTGACAGCTGATTTCTTGATTATGAAGTCACTGCAGCCATTATCGAAGAAAATTGTGTAAGGTACTTCATCGATACAAATTGTTTGGAGCAGGTAAATTCCTCTTTCATCGTCTGTTGTAGTCGTGCTGACAGGCTGTGGATTCGTCTTGTAGCATTTATGGGCATGAAACGAGAGACTGATATTGCGAGCAAATGTTGGCAGGTTTGGACATCTTATGAATCGTTGTTTATATTTTTCAAGAAGATCCTTATTAGAATGGTGATCTTTGTGTTCGTCGCAAACAAGTACGTGCTTACGTGATGGATACTTCTGATGCGATGGATGTAGACATACATAATCACGCTGACATCGGCCTCCTTTATGCTTGGGATATGTTGCGTCAGCTCCTGGGAATAAACATTGGAAGCAGTATCCATTGTCCTTCAATAGAGACAGTCTTTCAGCAGGTGTAACTTCTACGAACTTTTTGCAAGCAAAGTATTGAATTATCCTGGTACCTCTAGGACCTGATGTTGAAACATGTTCATTAGTGTCATCACTTGACTTGCAAAAATAACAGATAGGCTCAGATGGAATAGAATTGTGAGAAGAAGAATATCCATACTTCTGATTCCTATTGGTCTTTGGTGGATCTTGATGTACAGCTTGTTGTCGTTTTGGCTGCTTTATTTCCGGATCTTGATAACCATTACTCATGACGATTGACTTCTGTTGCTGTATTCTCAATTCATCTTCGAGGAATTTCGTAAGTTTGGCCCAAGTGTTCTCTGGTGAAATATCATCATTTGCTTGGCCAAGCCATCTTGACAATCTTGTCTCTCCGAGAAGCTGTAGAACATCCCTTATAGCACCTCCATAATACAGGTAATTTTCGATGTTGTGGGTCTTCACAAGTGACGTCAAATCTTTGACGAGGTTGACAATTTTGTTCAGCGAATTGACTGTTGCATCTACATCCCTTGCTCGATTAAGAGGATTCATCGAAGCCAACTGATTCATCTTTTCTTGAAGCATTATCATTACGTCTCCATAGGCGAACTGCAATCTCTTCCATATTTCGTCAATGTCATTGATTGTTTTGACAGAGCTGAGGGCTGGATCTTTGAGATAATTGTTCTTCAAGAGGTCAGCCAGAAGATGTCGCGGTGTTGTCCTTAGATGAATCTTCTCAAACTTTGATTTGAACGTATAAAAATCGAGTGAATCGTCATAACCAGAAAACCTTTCAATCTTGATGTTTAAATTTGATTCTGAAAAGAGCTTTTGTTTGTACACTTGACGTTCTTCAATCTCCGAGTTCAAATTTTCAGTGTACAACGATTTTAGAGAAGTTAATCTCTCATATCTTTCTCGAAGCTGATCGGAAGCATCTTGGATATAAGGAATGGTGGTCTCCTTGGTGAGAATACTTTCGAGTTTTTTCGAAATTTCATAAATTTGAGTGACACTGGATGGAAGGTTAGTTCTCATCTGGACGAGTTCTTCATCAATCAATTCTTTGGGTTTACGAATAAATTCCGTGGTGAGCTCATCGATAGCACGCTTGGTGTCTTTGATTACGAATAGAAGAGACTGCTGTTTGCGTAGCTCAAAGTCATTTGCTTGCCTCGTTTGCTGAAGGTTAGACTTCATTTTCAGGTCGTTGACTTCCTTTATGTATTCCTTGATTGATTCCATTGCCTTCACTATTTGTTGCGTGAGTTGATGATCAGGCGTTTCGGTTTGAAGCACAAGCTCGTTCGTTCTGATTGATTTTCGAATTTCTGTGAGCTTTTCAACTATTCCAGTGAGGTCAACGCCATTATGAATAGGATTTTCGTCAATAATGTCGAATACTTCTTGAATTAGTACTTGAGTGTTGATGGCAACTGATGAAGGCATTTCGTTGAGTGTAAGATGATCAAGTTGAATGGAGAGATCTTCGGCTGATGTGCTGAATTCGGACTGAGTGACGATTTCTCCAGTCAAATTGAATATTTTATAATCAATTCTTGGTTTGTTTCGTTTTGACATCAATAATCAGCATATGATTGGTTCTGTTTGAATATAGCCTGAGCACTGTGTGGCCTTTCGTTTGTAACTCTTAGGAATTGAGTCAAGAAATGGACAAAATTGATACTTCATTTCGTTATATAAAATTGAGATTGAGTGACAGAGTTCAAACTAAAATAAAATAACAAAACTATATTAGTTGAAATTAGAATGACATAAGACTGAATTAATCAAAATATAAGTCTAGTCCTGCATGAGACACACAAAACAAACAAACAAACGAAATAGCATACGAAATAAAACTTACCAGCTGGCCAAAAGTACATACTGTAAATTGATGACAACTGCACTGAACAAAAATAATTACATGTCTATTTATACAAAAATATAAAACCGGTTTAACAAGAAACAAGATAATAACAAATACTAGAAATAATGACCACACCTAATGACATATACGCACAGGGAACAAAACTGAAATAATAATGTGCATGGGGACGCTAAACAAAAGACACAAAAATGCACAAAGGAGAATAAAATACTGAACACAAATGACGCAAATGAGACGCTGAACATAAACACACTGAAACTATGACAACCACTGAAACGACACTGACAATGAAACCTATAAAATTTGAATAAATATTTTTGTTTGTTTATTAAAACTAAGTCACGTTACACACATTATATGACACATTTGCACCACATTCCGCGCATGCCCAATGATGAAAGTTTTGATTGGCTCAGACTTACTCGGTCTTTCATTATTTAGAACAATACCGGCCAAGATTCATATCCCCAACAAGATCAGGGTCAGCCACTATGTTTGCGTGACTGGGAAACAATAGAGAATTTGGCTAATGATAGGGAATTTAAGAAGATGATGCGCCAAGGCATTAACTTGGGAGCTAGTTAGACAAAGCTTGGTAGCCCACCTTAAGGTTGTCCTATAAGAAGTACAGCAACACTGGATTGTGACACAAAATAAACTTTACAATCCTGGATTGCCAAAGCTGCAAAAATGAGAGGTTTTGAAAAAAACCGCATTTTGACAAAAAGGCAGATCTTGAGGTAAGAGAAGTCTATGAAAACAGTGGACCATCTTCAGGGACCTTAACTCTTATGAAAAACTTTAGTACCAGAAATCTTGACACGACATGGTGACCCAAACTGTGAAAACTGCCAACAGTGCTGGTTCTTAGATGTATATAATGCGTACTAACAAGTGATAAGAGCTTTGATAAACAACCACAAATGAAAACGATAAATCAAAATTTGACTGTAAAATTTAATGGCTTTCGGTGAACATGACAAAGTTGGAAAACACACGTTTTGTCTATCGTGAAAATTACTA
>RQOL01000374.1:132166-152357 GCA_013076295.1 Sanderia malayensis
ACTGGGCGCCTTTCAAAGTGTTTTACGACCGGAATAATTATCTTTGTAAAGACTTGCTAATTGTTTGAGAGACCTCTGGAAAATTACAGGAGACAATTGAGAACACAGGTGATAGCTTTTTTTTGTTTTTTGAGTGAGATAGTTGTAGTTTAGGTAGTAGGCGACCGCCATTGTTGCTTCGGCATGCTTGCGACGCTCAGGCCTAATGTAAACAAGCCCAAAGTTTTAACAAACAAATTATGATAAGGGGTTATCAGGCGAGCGAAGCGAGCCAAACTGTTGCAAGAGGAGTAGGCAGAGGCATGAGCGAAGCGATTGCAGCGCACACGAAGTGCGCCCAATCAGTCAATGTTTCTTGATAATAAATAGACAGGCGAGCGCAGCGAGCTAACCCATTGTACGTGGGGTTGAAAGAGGCATGAGCGAAGCGAATGCAGCGCACAAAGTGCGCCCTACCAGTCAATGTTTCTTGATAATAGATGGACAGGCGAGCGCAGCGAGCTAACCCATTGTAAGTGGGGTTGAAAGAGGCATGAGCGAAGCGAATGCAGCGCACGAAGTGCGCCCTATCAGTCAATGTTTCTTGATAATAGATAGACAGGCGAGCGCAGCGAGCTAACCCATTGTACGTGGGGTTGAAAGAGGCATGAGCGAAGCGAATGCAGCGCACGAAGTGCGCCCTATCAGTCAATGTTTCTTTATAATAGATAGACAGGCGTGCGCAGCGAGCTAACCCATTGTACGTGGGGTTGAAAGAGGCATGAGCGAAGCGAATGCAGTGCACGAAGTGCGCCAACCAGATTAAGCCTTTTTTACTTGACGGGCTGGGGCGAACGAGCGAAGCGAGTGATGACCCCTAGTCAACATTCTATTCTGTGTCATTCTGTTTGTTTGTGAAGTAAGCTTTGTTGCTTCTTGACTGCAGTAGGCACTGCATGTAGTGTACATGTTATCAATAAACAAGCTTCGAGTTCCATTCTTGATTTTCTTCTTCATTTATACTAATAGCCAAATATTAGCCTTGGTGATGCAAGGGTACTCTAAATGCTTGTTACAGATTTGGTTTCTTGCTTGAGAAATCCTCCTTTCCTTTCCTCCATTTTTTCTTGTTCTTGTAAAATGTCAATTTATCAAAACGAAGTCAATCATAAAAGCGAGGATGAAAAGTTCAAGCTTGTGATTCTGTGTGACACAGTGCCCTAATTTTGTTATTCCTCGTTATTTTCTTGTTAAAAATATGGGCGTAGACAAGCGTGGAAAGAAACGATCTCATTGCATGACGAATTCTTGTGATTGCGAGGACTACAAGCTGCGAGAGGATGATGGAAACAATTGCAATTACTGTGGTTGCAAACCTACCAAACATTTGGTTGCTGAAGATTCTGCTCCTGTGATGGCTGATCAATGTGCAGTAACCTCCATCCCCAAGAACTCGAATGGTAATAATTTACTGAGTCTTCGAACGCTTATCTGTGGTAAGCTGAAAACGAAGATTTCCCCAATCAAGAGCCAATCATTGCATCAAATGATGACGAAAAAGAGAACACGGGCTATGATCATAAAGCAGAAATCTGGAGACAACTTGTTATCTGATACTCAATGGTAATAAATCATTATCTTTTTTTCTTTACTCAGTGGCAAAATGTCACTGTCAATTTATGATCTTTTTTAGGATTATTATTATATATATATCCATGGTTTAAATTCATTTTTTCAGTCAATGGGCTGAGAATTGTACATACTTTATAGATTTTTGTTATGTGACTTATTTATTTATTATTGCTGGTCTTTATTTAATTGTTGTTCCATGATAGTTTATTGTTCAATAGTTCAACAGTATTGCTCAATAATTAAATTTAATATAATATCATGAAAGTTCTTTTGTTGATTTTTATATTGCTCAATAGTCAATAGTGCAAATGTTTGTTGTTTAAACTTATTTTAATATACTTTTGCAGCAGCCCAACAATCAAACACTATGCAACATTGCATGTACCAAATTATGGAAGAATAGGGGTCATCACTCGCTTCGCTCGTCCGCCCCAGCCCGTCAAGTAAAAAAAGCTTAATCTGATTGGCGCACTTCGTGCGCTGCATTCGCTTAAGCTCATGCCATTTTCAACACCACCTACAATGGGTTAGCTCGCTGCGCTCGCCTGTCTATCTATTATCAAGAAACATTGACTGGTAGGGCGCACTTCGTGCGCTGCATTCGCTTCGCTCATGCCTCCTTCAACCCCACGTACAATGGGCTAGCTCGCTAAGCTCGCCTGTCTACCTATTATCAAGAAACATTGACTGCTAGGGCGGACATTGTGCGCTGCATTCGCTTCGCTCATGCCTCCTTCAACCCCACGTACAATGGGTTAGCTCGCTAAGCTCGCCTGTCTACCTATTATCAAGAAACATTGACTGCTAGGGCGGACTTCGTGCGCTGCATTCGCTTCGCTCACGCCTCTTTCAACCCCACGTACAATGGGTTAGCTCGCTACGCTCGCCTGTCTATCTATTATCAAGAAACATTGACTGATAATGCGCACTTCATGCGCTGCATTCGCCTACGCTCATGCCCCTTTCAACCTCATTTACAATGGGTTAGCTCGCTGCGCTCGCCTGTCTATCTATTATCAAGAAACATTGACTGATAATGCGCACTTCATGCGCTGCATTCGCCTACGCTCATGCCCCTTTCAACCCCATTTACAATGGGTTAGCTCGCTGCGCTCGCCTGTCTATCTATTATCAAGAAACATTGACTGATAGGGCGCACTTCGTGCGCTGCATTCGCTTCGCTCATGCCTCTTTCAACCCCACGTACAATGGGTTAGCTCGCTACGCTCGCCTGTCTATCTATTATCAAGAAACATTGACTGATAATGCGCACTTCATGCGCTGCATTCGCCTACGCTCATGCCCCTTTCAACCCCATTTACAATGGGTTAGCTCGCTGCGCTTGCCTGTCTATCTATTATCAAGAAACATTAACTGATAATGCGCACTTCATGCGCTGCATTCGCCTATGCTCATGCCCTTTTCAACCCCATTTACAATGGGTTAGCTCGCTGCGCTCGCCTGTCTATCTATTATCAAGAAACATTGACTGATAAGGCGCACTTCGTGCGCTGCATTCGCTTCGCTCTTGCCTCTTTCAACCCCACGTACAATGGGTTAGCTCGCTACGCTCGCCTGTCTATCTATTATCAAGAAACATTGTCTGATAGGGCGCACTTTGTGCGCTGCATTCGCTTCCCTCATGCCTCTTTCAACCCCACATACAATGAGTTAGCTCGCTGCGCTCGCCTGTCTACCTATTATCAAGAAACATTGACTGATTGGGCGCACTTCGTGCGCTGCAATCGCTTCGCTGATGCCTCTGCCTACTCCTCTTGCAACAGTTTAGCTCGCTTCGCTCGCCTGATAACCCCTTATCATAATTTGTTTGTTAAAATTTTGGGCTTGTTTACATTAGGCCTGAGCTTCGCAAGCATGCCGAAGCAACAATGGCGGTCGCCTACTACCTAAACTACAACTATCTCACTCGAAAAACAAAAAAAAGCTATCACCTGTGTTCTCAATTGTCTCCTGTAATTTTCCAGAGGTCTCTCAAACAATTAGCAAGTCTTTACAAAGATAATTCAGGTCGTAAAACACTTTGAAAGGCGCCCAGTTATCCTTTGTGTGCAAAACAAAAACACTCGTCTTCTTCAAGCCTTTGTGATTACAGGGTTCGCCGTTTCGGCCCATTGTTTTTGGGCATTTGACCTATTGTTTCGGGTCGAATCTATTGTTTTGGGCAGGGAAAGTGCGTCATCACGTGACTCCGCAAAATATATATATTAGATGATGCACATTGATATCTACCCTCTCCCAGAAATCAACGAATTGAAGGATTTTGGTCGTATTTTTCTAGAAGTTATTCCGCTTGGTGGAGAAATTTCTTCCATGATCTTGAATTCAGAGGAATATTGAATACACAAATTATTGGAATTACACACATATCACCCTGGAATTACACAAAGAATCTCTATATAATAAAACTGGAGCGGTACGGAAGCGTGCGGTCAAAGCCCACCCGGTCCGGGTGTTGTGACCGACCTGGCCCTTTCGTGTTTTGCCTGTTCTTTTTCCACGCTTCGATTTATTCCCTTTAGCCTCTTTTGATGCAGTGGCTCTTTTTGGCGGGAAATTCGTTGTATTTTTCGAGATATTTTCACTTTTCTACCTCGAAAATCCTTCCGCCCTTTGTTTTCGTTTCAAGTCTGCTTTGTGCACTTTGTCAGATACTGCAGTGCCGAGGCTTTTGTTTTCCCTGCGAGGGGGAGATGCTCCGAGCTTTGATTCGTACTTGAGCATTGAGTCGAACAAAACATGTTGTGACATGCGACCCCCTGACAATTAATACGTCTGGATGATGTCATGATTCTGGAAAGATCGATCGTGCGTTGTTTACCGTATTCGAAACAATGAATCCCTGTGGCGTTTGACACTAATCCGACAACCCCTTTTGTTATTACTGTGGCCTTTGATTGACGATGAAGTTTCTTCCTTCCTTCAGCGAGCGTGCAGTCGATGTCCATTTTCGAATTTGGGACGGGACAAACCGAATGAAATTATTTCGTTTTGTGGCTGCGTTTTATTTTTGCTGTCGTTTTACTCGAGCTTCCAAACTAAAAGCTTCTGAGGATTTAACTGGTAAGTGCCTAAGTTGTTTCTATTTCCCTTAACTAAACTCCTGTATTCTTTTTGTTTTGTTTCCGATTTATTTTGATCCGTTGTTTATAGAAATTTTCAGGCGCCCTGAAATTCTAAATAATTCTTTCCTTTACAAATCTTTTGCGTACTAAATCGAATACTAAAACCGTGAATTATCAATTTCTGCTTTTAAAATTACAGGTCTGGATGCAACCTTCTAAAGAACGAATTTCAGAAACGGCAATTTCCTGATTTCAATAAGACCAAGCCATTCAAAGTACATGCAGTTGCCTGAAACCTATTCTGCCCTTCCTTGCAATCAACTGGAATTTTACTTCGAGCTTGCTATTCAGAACTGTTTCCCAAAGAACGTCACTGGTAAGTGGCTAAGTTTTTTCTATATTTCCCCCTCAGTTGTATTGTTTTATTCACCTCACATCCCCTCATCAACAACTCGGTTTTCAAATTTCTCCAGCCGTGCAATATATTTTCAAAATCTCAATCATAATCTCTATAAATTGACTCTGATTTGTTTGAGAGAGCTCTGATCGATCAATACTAAAATTCTAAATCGATTTTTGCAGATTTCCATGTGAAACTCTAACTGGCCAGACTCGAAAACAGCTATTTTCATATTGCATTGAAGCAGGCCGTGCCGAGAAGCATGAAATTCCACGATACCCTTTCTCCTTAGCATCCAGAGAACTGTTCACGACTGGCCATCCGAAGCCTAAAGTATTGCATTTCAAGCACGTCATTTTCGTTCTGCATAACATAAACGTGTGCTCAAGCTGGAAACAATTGCTTCCACTTCACGTGGATTCTAAACTGGAAAAGTGCCCACCACTGAGCTTACAATTCAAAACGCCAAAGTTGTGCACTTGGTCTGTGAAATATGTGAGTGAATCAACTAAAAATTTTCATGATCTGCTGTATTTGAAACCCTTTTATATATCGTGAATTTTTGACTGCGTGTTTAGATGCATCTAACTTTGGGACCCCTCTAAAATATTCACAATGCGCTTTTGTATTGCTTTCATGGAATTCGTGTAGTTGCAAATATGTTTTTACCAATTTGATCTGTATTTTTAGTATTCTGTATTCTCTAATCGAAATTTCGCATTAAATGGATCCAATTATGATATACTATACTATTCGATCGCAATGCTTCTCTCTGTTCGGTTTAAATCGAGACATTTCTGGCACGCTCAGAAGTGCACGAACATTTGCATCGTGGAAAAAATGGACCTGGAACAACCTTGGGATGGAATCAGACCTTGGGGCTTCCGTGGGGAAAAGAATGGAAATATGAGGATCAGAATCATTTCAAATTAAATCATGGGAGAAAACATGGACCCAGAACAACCTTGGAATGGAACTCGTGATCGGGGATTCCATGGACCATGCTATGGGGGAATGGATACAACTTTGAAGATTTCAATGGTTTCAAGTTAATCGTCAGAGAAAACATGGACCTGGAACAACCATGGAATCAAAATTGGAACTCACGGCTTCCATGGACCATGTGATCGGGGAATGGAGCATTTCAATTATTTCAAATAAAGTTCCATTGCTTTGCGGGTCCGACGAACAGTGATCTTATCGCAACTTAATCAACTTTAATTAGAACGGATTGCTTAACGTGTCCCCACTGCAGGATGGTCTCTATATAATAAAACTGGAGCGGCACGGAAGCCCGCGGTCAAAGGCCACCAACCGACCGACTTTGTTGTCACTACTCCTCAAATTTCCCCGATCTGTTCTTTTCGAAAACCATTCGCAATTATTCCCACTTGCCTCTATATTACTATTATGTATTTTGTTTTTCGAAATTCGTTTTCGTTTTCCAGATATTTTCAAGTTTCTACCTCGAAAATTCTTCCGCCCTTTGTTTTCGTTTGAAGTTTGCTTTGTTTGCTGTGTCAGATACTGCCGTGCCTCGACTTTTGTTTTGCGTGCGAGGGGGAGATGTCTCGAGCTTTGATTCGTACTGGAGCATTGAGTCGAACAAAACATGTTGTGCCGTGCGACCCCCTGGCAATTATTGCGTCTGGATGATGTCATGCTTCTGGAAAGATCCATCGTGCGTTGTTTACCGTATTCGAAACAATGAATCCCTGTTGCGTTTGACACTAATCCGACAGCCTGTTTTGTTACTGAGACCTTTGATTGGCGAGGAAGTTCCTTCCTTCCTTGAGCGAACGTGCAGTGGATGTCCATTTTCGAATTTGGGACGGGACAAACCGAATGAAATTATTTCGTTCTGTGGCTGCGTTTTATTTTTGCTGTCGTTTTACTTGAGCTTCCAAACTAAAAGCTTCTGAGGATTTAACTGGTAAGTGCCTAAGTTGTTTCTATTTGCCTGTACTAAACTCCTGTATTATTTTTATTTTGTTTTCGATTTATTATGATTCGTTGTTTACAGAACTTTTTAGGCGATCTAAAATTCTGAATAATTTTTTGCTTTACAAATCTTTTCAATGCTAAATCGAATGCTAAAACCGTGAATTGTCAATTTCTGCTTTTATAATTACAGGTCTGGATGCAACCATCTAAAGAACGAATTTCACAAACGACAATTTTGTGATTCCACTGAAACGAAGCCATTCAAAGCACATGCAGTTGTCTAAAAGCTATTCCGCCCTTCCTTGCAATCAACTGGAATTTTACTTGAAACTTGCCATTCAGAACTGTTTCCCAAAGAACTCCACGGGTAAGTGGCTAAGTTTTTTCTATATTTTCCCCTCAGCTGTATTGTTTTATTCAGCTCAGATTCCGTGATCAACAACTCGCTTTTCAAATTTCTCCAGCCGTGCAATATATTTTCAAAACCTGAATCATATTCTCTATAAATTGACTCTGATTTGTTTCAAACAGCTCTGATCGATCAATACTAAAATTCTAAATCGATTTTTGCAGATTTCCATGTGAAACTCTAACTGGCCAGACTCGAAAACAGCTATTTTCATATTGCATTGAAGCAGGCCGTGCCCAAAAGCATGAAATCCCACGAAACCCTTTCTCCTTGGCATCCAGAGAACTGTTCACGACTGGCCATCCCAAGGCTAAAGTAGTGGATTTCAAGCGCGTCATTTTCGTTCTGCATAACATAAACGTGTGCTCAAGCTGGAAATGATTGCTTCCACCTCACGTGGATCCTAAACTGGAAAAGTGCCCACCACTGAGCTACAATTCAAAATGCCAAAGTTGTGCATTTGGTCTGTGAAATATGTGAGTGAATCAACTAAAAATTTTCATGATCTGCTGTATTTGAAACCCTTTTATATATCGTAAATTTTTGACTGCGTGTTTAGATGCATCTAACTTTGGGACCCCTCAAAAATTTTCACAATGCGCTTTTGTATTGCTTTCATGGAATTCGTGTAGTTGCAAATATGTTTTTACCAATTTGATCTGTATTTTTAATATTCTGTATTCTCTAATCGAAATTTCGCATTAAATGGATCCAATTATGATATACTATACTATTCGATCGCAATGCTTCTCTCTGTTCGGTTTAAATCGAGACATTTCTGGCACGCTCAGAAGTGCACGAACATTTGCATCATGGAAAAAATGGACCTGGAACAACCTTGGGATGGAATCAGACCTCGGGGCTTCCGTGGGGAAAAGGATGGAAATATGAAGATCAGAATCATTTCAAATTAAATCATGGGAGAAAACATGGACCCAGAACAACCTTGGAATGGAACTCGGGATCGGGGATTCTATGGACCATGCTATGGGGGAATGGATACAACTTTGAAGATTTCAATGGTTTCAAGTTAAATCATCAGAGAAAACATGGACCTGGAACAACCTTGGAATCAAAATTGGAACTCACGGCTTCCATGGACCATGTGATTGGGGAATGGAGCATTTCAATTATTTCAAATAAAGTTCCATTGCTTTGCGGGTCCGACGAACAGTGATCTTATCGCAACTTAATCAACTTTAATTAGAACGGATTGCTTAACGTGTCCGCCCCTGCCGGATGGTCTATATATAATAAAATGTGATCACACGTGACCCGCCGACTGTGAACAATGGGCTATTGTTTGTTGAACAATCGACGTTCGAAAAAACAATGGGATCAAAGGAATTTCGTTGTGATCAAAAAGGCTTTTTTCCTGGGGGTCAATAAGGGTGCAAATTGGTATCAAAATGATCGCTGCATTGCGCCGATCACAGTAAAGTATGTGGCTAATTTCTACTCCAAACGGTTCGGGAGTTATGGCCCATTTTGTGTTCCGACTTTCTAGAAAGTTCCGAGGACGGAGTTAATGAGATGCAAAACGAGCAGGGAGAAGCACCTGTTTTTTTAGTTGAACGGGCGGCAAGTTGCTCGGGTTTAAGCACGAATACGTGTCGGAAATCAATTGTAAAGACCTGTCAATTGTTGTCAAGACCTGTGGAGACAATTGGTGGACAATTATTTCAAGGTATTTCCTTTATTCAATTGTTTTTAGCTGAAAATAGCACGAGTTTTGTTTTGTTTAACCTCACGTTTTCCTTTCGGCTCGAGGGCCTAACCAAAACACGAAGACAATTTTGATTTACTCGGCTCGTTCTGGGCCGATTTTCTCCATTTAAACTTTCGATAACTGTTTATTTACACAAGAACTAAAGTTATATGGCTTTGTTTTTTTTGTTTTCTTGATTTTCCTCTGTTTTTGGACAGTTCTAGCGGAGTTTGGATTTTGCTGGAAAACACGAAATTTTCAAGCAACATGCGTGTGTTTTGCATTTGCGAAAATTAATTTTTAACCTGCCAAAACTTTGATTTTTTCACCCAAATACTTTCGATAAATGTTCGCCAAGCTATTAGCTTCATGTTGATATTTTCGTGGTTTCTGTAGGACAAAAATTGGCCACGTTAATTGAATTTGAAAGTTGGTGAATCGTGTTTTAAATGCTATTTTTTTCAGGGGTTTGATTTCACGGCTATTTTTGATCAACAAAATCATGTCTTGGACTTCAGTCATTAGGTGTGGTCATTATTTCTAGTATTTGTTATTATCTTGTTTCTTGTCAAGCCGGTTTTATATTTTTGTATAAATAGACGTGTAATTATTTTTGTTCAGTGCAGTTGTCATCAATTTACAGTATGTACTTTTGGCCAGCTGGTAAGTTTTATTTCGTATGCTATTTCGTTCGTTTGTTTGTTTTGTGTGTCTCATGCAGGACTAGACTTATATTTTGATTAATTCAGTCTTATGTCAATCTAATGTCAACTAATATAGTTTTGTTATTTTATTTTAGTTTGAACTCTGTCACTCAATCTCAATTTTATATAACGAAATGAAGTATCAATTTTGTCCATTTCTTGACTCAATTCCTAAGAGTTACAAACGAAAGGCCACAGAGTGCTCAGGCTATAATGTGTCATGTGTCATGTAAGCAGAGCAGCCCACTTGTGCGGAAATTTCACTCCAAGTTCTTAGGCCAAGGTTGTGTTTTGCTGCACTGAAAGGATTTCGGATTTCTTTAGGGTTTAGTGTTCCATTGGACCGGTTGGATAGCTTTCTAATTGGTTGGTCTAGATAGCGAGGAAATGGTTTGACAGCACAAATTGGCTGTAGAAGGCCTGTGTGAGTAATACTTGCTATTCTTGTTTGACCGACAATCCCTTAGCTTAAATTCAGATTAATATAATTTAGCAACAATTAATTATGGTTTAAAATTTAGTGAATTAAGAGATAATTGGAGAAGTATATAGAATTACAGCATAATTTTGAAGAAATAGGTGTCTAGGACGCTGAGAGAACCGAAACTGTTTTTGAGTCCAGCGCCCTATTTAGTGTATCAAAGTAAGTCATAACGTGAAATAGAATTAGTGTTTTACATTATATCATAATAATACACTCCCGTTCAAAATATATTGGGACACCTTCGAAACTTCGAAGACGTTTTATGTAAACAAATAGTGTTGTACCCTTTTTTAATTCTTTACAAATAAGTAATAAAGTAATATATTTGTATGAAATTTTCAGAAAGTGTCGTTTATGCTTCGAATCAATTAAGCCAGAAAATTTGAAGAAAAATAACGGTGGAAATGATTTTAGGCCTTAAAACATAAACATGGGGGTTTTCAAAAATAAGGAAATTTCCTATGAAAAGCGTTTGGAAATTGCATTTTATAAAAACAATGGAAAAAGTTATCGCGAAATTGCTTCCATTATTGGATGCTCTAGAAATGCAGCTTTTAATATCTGTAAAAAGTATTATCGCACAAGATCTGTGAAAAATTTGCCAAGAGTTCGACGGCCAAGAAAGTTCGCGACGCCAAGAGACCAGTGCAAGAGACGAACGATCCCTTTTGAGGGAGTTGTGCAACAACAGGTTTGAATCGCTACAAGAGATAATATCGTCTTGTAAAAGAAAGAAATATCACAAAAACACAAATTTTCAAGCAGAATCAGAAAAAGTGTTCTTTGATTACAAAAATCAAAGTTTTTGGCTTTTATGAGGGCCCCCTCTGTTATGGTGTGTGGCTGCATTAGCAAAAATGCACCTTGAACGCTCCTCGACTTAAATGCTATTTTATTTATTGATATTGTAATGTTCTTAGATTGTTATTGATCTTGATGTAGTTCTTTGTGAAGCGAAATAACTTGAAATTCCGACTCTAATGAAATTTCTTTTCCATGTGCGTTTGTCTGTGAAATAACCTAAATTTGTTCAGGTTTCTCTGAGCTATGTTCAAGTCATGTGACTTAGCCAACCCTAGGCCATTCAAGTCATGTCAATATTTTATCGATAAAATCATTAAAATCGAACAAATCGGATGTTTTTAAGTTATAATTCAAAAGTTGAAGCTTTTCTTGTTAATTATGAGTAGTTTTAAGATTGGTTGGACTACGTTTTCTCAAAGAGAGGGTCGCACATATTAGGACAATTTTCCTTAACACAACGTTGAGAAACGCAACACCTTGATTCTTTTATCGAAGTGTCCCAATATATTTTGAACAGGAGTGTATATTATGTCATAGCATTTAATATTATATCATAGCATATATTATCATAACAGAGCGATCAAGACAAATCACGCAATAATTTAGATACGTGTTTCATCGACAATTTAGTAAGAGTAAAGAATTGGAATAAAAGTTTGAAAAGAAAAGAGATAAAAATTTAATAAAAAATAGTCAAAGATAGCTTAGGGTAGAGGAACTTGCCATGCCAGGGTTTCGGGTGAAGGACTAATACAGATTTTACAGTAAAAGCACAAGAAAAGGCAGACATTGTGAGTACTCAGAATGCAATCACATGGAGAGCCTAGAAGAACATATAAGAAATTAGCATGGAGAGGAATTTGAAGATTATGGAACAAAAGAGGCTAGCTCTCCATGTTTTAGCACTCTGGATACCCACTATGTCTGCCAATCAATGACAACACTTGCTTGTCGCCAATCTGTATCAATAAGCAGTGCAACAATTACAACAACCACTGGAGGTGTTCCATTAATGACATCAGCATCGATCAGTTCTGATGGTGATCCTGCTTGGAATGCATTTTTTCTTCCCCATTTAGCCCTAGACAAAGTGCTATTGTTAAGAAAAGTAAGGTGTCAACTCCTTTGTCTTCAAAGCCAGGAAATGTTGTCTTCTCTCCGCCAGGCATTTCACCTTTACATCATAAAAGTACCCTTTCTTACCAGGCTGATAATAGTGAAGCAGTGTCAAACCTTCTCACAATTGAAGAGTGGGTGGAAAATACTGTTGTACATAACTGTTTCTTAAGAATCTGTTTTGTTGACCTGGTGGTTTTTTTGGTTCAGTTTGTAAATAGACATCTTCATGGACTGTCACCTTGACATGGTGAAAGTGCTTGTGTAACTCTTCGATCCATTAGAGCTTTACTAGCTGGAGCACTACCTGCTCCTTTGTAGGGCTACCCTCGCTAGGCAGATCAATAGTTAGAGTTCTGATACAACCAGTGCACTTTACAAATTTTTGCGTAACAAAATATTTGTAAGAAATTCAACACTCATCAATGAAAAGCTGAGAAACTTCTGTACTTGGTCAAATTTATTTCTGAGGAGCATATTCTTTATAGTGGATGAAAGCTCTTACAAATCGTAATTTCATTTTCACTTTGTCAATTGATGCATATTATTATTCACATGCATTCATAAATGCAACTTGATGGCCTCATTCCTTCCCACGAAGTATTGTTGATAATGCGAGGTATAGTTCATTAATGTCAAGTCAAAACTTTGGTAGTGAAATGAATACATACGCAGTTCTCATACAATCCCTTTTTCCGTTTGTGTATTTGTTGTATTGTTTATTGTTTAAACTAATTTTAATATACTTTTGCAGCAGCCCAACAATCAAACACTATGCGACATTGCATGTACCAAATTATGGAAGAATAGGGGTCATCACTCGCTTCGCTCGTCCGCCCCAGCCCGTCAAGTAAAAAAAGCTTAATCTGATTGGCGCACTTCGTGCGCTGCATTCGCTTAAGCTCATGCCATTTTCAACACCACTTACAATGGGTTAGCTCGCTGCGCTCGCCTGTCTATCTATTATCAAGAAACATTGACTGATTGGGCGCACTTCGTGCACTGCATTCGCTTCGCTCATGCCTCTTTCAACCCCACGTACAATGGGTTAGCTCACTGCGCTCGCCTGTCTATCTATTATCAAGAAACATTGCTCCCTCCCCGGAGCCCGTCAAGTAAACAATGCCTAATCTGGTTGGCGCGCTTCGCGCGCTGCATTCGCTGCCGCTCATGCCCATACATACATACATACATACATACATACATACCCTACAATACATACCATACAATACAAACCCTACAATACCTACCCTACAATACATACCCTACAATACATATCCTACAATACATACCCTACAATACATACCCTACAATACATACCCTACAATACATACCCTACAATACATACCCTACAATACATACCCTACAATACATACCCTACAATACCTACCCTACAATACATACCCTACAATACATATCCTACAATACATACCCTACAATACATACAATACAACACATACCCTACAATACATACCCCACAATACATACCCTACAATACATACCCTACTCTACATACCCTACTATACATACCCTACCATACATACCCTACTATACATACCCTACTATGCATACCCTACTATGAATACCCTACTATAAATACCCTACTATACATACCTTACTATACATACTACGACGCAACATTTCTAAAGAAAGTAAAGGTGGGAGTTCGAATCTTCCCTCCTATCAAGCGACCCCCCCGCGCCTACGCTGCTCCCTGAAAGCTGTTTCTGAAAGTTGATAATTTCAGTGTGAAGTTTGAAAAAAAATAGTTACTTTCAAAAACCTAATCCATCCTGGAAAATTTAAACCCAATCTGTAATAAAAAATATATCAAACTGTTGCTAAGGAAACAACGAACACGTTGCAAATAGTCTCACCTCTTAACTAAATAATACTGAATTCTTAGAGACCATTTAGTGGAAGTGGTTTGAATGAAATTTCGGAGCCGTGCAAAAAGCAAAACCTCTGAACACACTTTAGCAAGTAAAAATAGTATTTACCGTGGCAAATAGTGACCCAGTTGAACTAAAAAAACCATTATGAAGGTAATATGTTGGGGAACAATTATCGAAAGTGTTTGGGTAAAAAATAATCAATTGTGGCAGGCTAAAATTGAATTTTCGCAAATGCAAAAACAACGCGTGTTGCGTGAAAAATTGCTCCTTCCCGAGTGAAAAGCAACTTTGTTGGAAATCGTAAAAAAACGACAACAAAACAAAAAAAAACAACACATTATTTTAGTTGTGTTATCAGACAACACTTGCCAAAAATTTAAATGGGGAAAATCGTGCAAATAGGACCGGAAAAATTCAAAACTTTGACCATGGGCTAAGCGTTTTTAGCATGCTGAAGCAACAATGGCGGTCGCCTGTTACAAAACCTAAACCTACAACTATTTCATTCAAAAAACAAAACAAAGCTATCACCTGTGTTCTCTATTGTTTCCTGCAACTCTCCAGGGGTCTTTCAAACAATTAAGAGCTCTTTACAAAGATAATTCAGCTGGTAAAACACTTTGAAAGGTGCCCACCTCACTTTTTGTGTACAAAACAAAAACACGCGTCTTCTCCAAAAGCACCTGCTGCCTGCCAAGGGCAAATTTGCATGATAACGAAAAACACGTCACTGTTCATGTGAAGTTGCGAAAGAGCCATTCAAATTGCAGGAAAAGGCGAAACGGGTCACGTGAAGAGCGAATACTCTTTTCGAAAATGGAATCGGGGAAGCTAAATTGGAAGTTTCGCCAGCGTAAACCGTCGTTTTTTCGCGATAGCACAATTAGTGGAATAATTATTGGAATAACTAAAAAATTCTTTTAAAATAGGCTTCCAAAAATAGATAACTTTTGCCTTCTCTAGAAATGGAGGCTTTCCATGCAAGTGCCAACCTTGTCCTCCTCCATTCAAAAAAGCCTTGTTGATTACACGGTTCGCCGTTTCGGCCCATTGTTTTCGGGCGTTCGACCTATTGTTTCGGGTCGAATCTATTGTTTTTGGCAGGGAAAATGCGTTATCACGTGACTCCGTAGAATAGTCTAATATTACTATTCTGTGATGTCAGGTGCCAAGGGCTCGAAACTGCGCTGAAAAAATAGATTCGACCCGAAACAATAGGTCGAACGCCCAAAAACAATTGGCCGAAACGGCGAACGAGGTATCCATAAAGGCTTTTTTTTTGAGACCCTCAGTCTGCCCTATTTTTAAGTCAGTTGGTCTTTGCCGGCTCAACCAAAAAGTTATCTATATGAGAGCTCACAGTTTCGACTAAGAGGTTGGGAAATTCTTTGTTTTTGTTCGCCTAATTGGCTATCACGAATAAACCACCGTTTACGCTGGCGAAACTTCCAAATTCGCGTCACGAAATCCATTTTCGAACAAAGTACTTGCTCTTCACGTGACCCGTTTCGCCTTTTACTGCAATTTGATTGACTCTTTTCGCGCGACCCACGTGGTTGTCGATCAAATTTCGTTATTCGCCCTCGGCTTGCAGGCGACCCATGCGAATTTTCGGTCGTTTTTCGTTATTCGCCCTCTGTTGCAGCAGGTACTTTTGGAGAAGACGCTTGTTTTTGTTTTGCACACAAAGGGCGCCTTTCAAAGTGTTTTACGAGCTGAATTTTCTTGGTAAAGATCTGCTAATTGTTTCAAAGACCCTGGAGAGTTGCAGGAAACAATTGGGAACACAGGTGATAGCTTTGTTTAGTATTTTGAGTTGAAATAGTTGTAGTTTTTGTAGTAGGGGTTGCTTCGGCATGCTTGCAACGCTTAGGCCCAATGAAAACAAAGTCAAAGTTATGAATTTTTCAGGCGCTATTTGCACCATTTTCCTGATTTAAGCTTTCGACATGTGTTTGTATGTTTTTATAGTAGTTATGTATGTTTTTTATAGTAGGTATAGTATGTTTTTATAGTAGGTATAGTATGTTGGTATAGTATGATTTTATAGTAGGTATAGTATGTTTTTATAGTAGGTATAGTATGTTGGTATAGTATGTAGGTATAGTATGATTTTATAGTAGGTATAGTAGGTATAGTATGTTTGTATGGTAGGTATAGTATGTTGGTATAGTATGTAGGTATAGTATGATTTGATAGTAGGTATAGTATGTTTGTATAGTAGGCATAGTATGTTGGTATAGTATGTAGGTATAGTATGTAGGTATAGTATGTTGGTATAGTATGTAGGTATAGTATGTTGGTATAGTATGTAGGAAAAGTATGTTGGTATAGTATGTAGGTATAGTATGTATGTATGTATCTATGTATGTATGTATGGGCATGAGCGAAAGCGAATGCAGCGCGCGAAGCGCGCCAACCATATTCAGCTTCTTTTATTTGACGGGCTCCGGGGAGGGAGCGAAGCGACCGAACCCGGCTCATGTATGTATGTATGTATGTATGTATGTATGTAGGTATAGTACTTTTTTATAGTAGGTATAGTATGTAGGTATGTATGTATGTATGTATATTATATGTTTTTATAGTAGGTATAGTATGTTTTTATAGTAGGTATAGTATGTTGGTATAGTATGATTTTATAGTAGGTATAGTATGTTTTTATAGTAGGTATAGTATGTTTTTATAGTAGGTATAGTATGTTGGTATAGTATGATTTTATAGTAGGTATAGTATGTTTTTATAGTAGGTATAGTATGTTTGTATGGTAGGTATAGTATGTTGGTATAGTATGTAGGTATAGTATGATTTGATAGTAGGTATAGTATGTTTGTATAGTAGGCATAGTATGTTGGTATAGTATGTAGGTATAGTATGTAGGTATAGTATGTTGGTATAGTATGTAGGTATAGTATGTTGGTATAGTATGTAGGAAAAGTATGTTGGTATAGTATGTAGGTATAGTATGTATGTATGTATCTATGTATGTATGTATGGGCATGAGCGAAAGCGAATGCAGCGCGCGAAGCGCGCCAACCATATTCAGCTTCTTTTATTTGACGGGCTCCGGGGAGGGAGCGAAGCGACCGAACCCGGCTCATGTATGTATGTATGTATGTATGTATGTATGTAGGTATAGTACTTTTTTATAGTAGGTATAGTATGTAGGTATGTATGTATGTATGTATATTTTATGTTTTTATAGTAGGTATAGTAGATATAGTGTGTTTTTATAGTAGGTATAGTAGTTATAGTAGGTATAGTATGCTTGTATAGTAGGTATAGTATATTTTTATGGTAGGTATAGTATGTTTTTATAGTAGGTAGAGTAGGTATAGTATGTTTTTATAATAGGTATAGTATATTTTTATGGTAGGTATAGTATGTTTTTATGGTAGGTATAGTGGGTATAGTATCTTTTTATAGTAGGTATAGTAATGTATAGTATGTAGAGTGATGTATAGTATAGTATGTATATTAATTTATAGTAATGTATAACATAATCGAATTTATAGCACAGTAGATGTATACCTTAAGTTATATACCTTGCAGAAAACTGCCACATTCAAAACAGTGATTAAGAAAATATTGTATTTTGTTTACATAATAACGAAAGACAATCAAATAACAATCCATCAAACAATAAATAATATATAATAAAATCAGAAATATATTATAACTTCTAGCATGTAAATTTTGATACTAAATAGTGTTGTAATTTCATAGTGATTTGTAGGGAAATGAAAGAAGTCTACTGAATAATCACAGCATTATTTAGTGTGGGAGTCAACCTTTAATTAATGTCCATATATATCTACTTATGCCTTACCTGATTATTATTCAACTTAACATACCCTCTCTATTTTTACACCAATTCGTAGTTCACTCTAATCTATAGTCCTTGCCATTCTTACTTTAACTATGTGGCATTATTGTAACATAAGAAATTCACCCAGCACCACGTTGTTTCCATACGTCCAGAAGACCTCGATTTCATTCTTTTCCATGGGGCCATCTTGATATTGTTGCTATGGTTTCAAAAGACAATAGCTTTCACTCGAGCCCGCGAAAAACCTTTTCAGATTTCGATCGCACCAATTTCAAGTAAGTGAAAAATTTTTCTAAATAACTTTTGAAATTTTAAACATTTAAGAAAACAAATGCAGATTAACTAAAACAGCCTTGAATGTATTCATAGTTATTAACAACAAGTTTACAGTCACTGTGTACCGATTTCTAACACTACTTACTACCTTTGTTTACTTCAGCATTCGTTTATCACACCTTTACGCGCCCAATTGCAGATTTGTAAGTATCTTTTCTATTATTAATATTATCAATCTTTGCTCTTCATTTATTTATTCACACAAATTCCATAGTATCAGAATTTCTTAAATTGAGTAATACAACATTTTCTAATCTTCCATAATTCTCCCTCAGCAGCATTTTCCACTAACCTTAAATTAATTATACATGCATTTCAACATTTCATGTTAAGAACATTTCAACATGGCAAATGCAAAGCCAAAGGAAAATAATATTGCGATAACCCTTGGCAAAGACACCAAAGTAATTATATTAAATACATTAATATATATATTACTACATTTCTCATCTTCATAACTGCTATCAACCATTACTCTTTCCATCTTCTTTTTCTCCTAGGAAATAACATATAGCAGTATACCTGCATTGAAAAAAAAATGTGCCGACCAATTCCCAGAATTGGCCGCCAAACGTTTCAATTTAGTGTTTGCCACTGGGAGAAGAATCCCGACAAATGAAATTGTGTACGTACACCTTTTTACATTGTATTTCACATGTTTAACATACACACTTTAACAATGGCATTGCATCTTTTTACAAAATGTTAACAACCTTTAATATATCAATGTTATATGTGTTAATTTACAGAACACAAGCAGAGGCTTTTATCAAAATTAAGGAAACGAAACGAAACGAAAACGAAAAAGAAAGGCCCCCCAAAAAGAGGGTGGGAAGGTGGTCACCCAAAACCCTTTCCACATACTTTCGGCAGAGCAGGCCGAATTGGCACGCGGTGCCAAAATTGTAAAAATATCGTATTTTAACATGTAGATATTGTACATAGTTATACAGTAAAAACCTGCATATAAGAACCTCCTATTTTTAACAGCCTACCACCCAATATTCCATTTTTCAAAATATTTTTTCATAGTCATATTTACATGATATTGTCTTATAGTTTACCCATTGTTTTTCATTCTTCACAACCAAAATAGCCTACAAAATAAGATGGAGGATGTTATATGCAGGTTTTTACTGTTTGTAGATAGTTTTTAAATAGTTTTCAGTTTGTAGTTATGTTGTTTGATAGGTTGTAGTTATGTAGTTTTATTGTTTGTAGTTCTGTTGTTATGTAGCTTAGTGGCCTTGCTCATGCATGAATTATTCATACTAATAATAACTTACTTTTTCTGGCCTACCAATCAATCTCACAAATTTCCCATATTCATGCATGGTCAATGCTTTTTCCTGTTTAAATAGTTCCAAATTCAGTTAATTGTTATATTCAGTTCCATTCATAAATTATTGTTCTAATTTTAAAACCCACATATTAATTTGACACTTACCACACAAAAATCCAAGTAGGGACAGTCTTTCCTTTTCTGTTCAGCTATCAGCACCTGCAAGCAACAATAAAATTTAGTGAAACCATTAACCAAACACACAGTTTCAATAATTCAAAATACTTTCCAGGTTACAGCAATGCCAACTCATTGCTTATAGCAGTATGAGCTAGCAAAACACCAAAACACAGAAGGAGAGCACATTTTAATTATTCCTATGCAACTGCTCTGAATTTGCCTTTTTTGCTTATTTCATACAACAACTAGAGTAACAAACTTACCCAGGCCTGCCATGCCTGTTGAAAGGATGCACATTCTCTTCCAATATGTCCAAATTCTATAATTGATAGATAACAATTGATGTTAAACACACCATAACTCATTATAGTTTGCTTAATAGTGTTTGATTGAAAAGATTGACAAA